>JANHFR010002904.1:108172-120792 GCA_032468015.1 Mimophis mahfalensis | reverse complement strand
GGGAAGGTAACAGCGTTCCGTGCGCTTTCAGCGTTTAGTCATGCCGGCCACATGACCATGGAGATGTCTTTGGACAGTGCTGGCTCTTCGGCTTGGAAACGGAGATGAGCACCGCCCCCCTATAGTCGAGAATGACTAGCACATATGTGCGAAGGGAACCTTTACCTTTACCTTTATATACACCAGAGAGGATAACTTGGGGGTTTGTAATTGCCAAATTTAGCCAGATTTGGGGGAAATGCCAATATTCTGAATCTCTCAGAATTCCTTCTTCAAATGGTATATGGTAAATTATTTAATCAGTCTGAATGTTTTCTCCCCAAACCAAGTTGAGGTACCCAACACATTCATAAATACTAATTCTCGCTTTAGAAATAGCATTTATGGCCAAACATATACAGCTTTTGGCTGGTGTGATATGACAAACATCTTGAATGAGTGTCTAAAACCTATTGCTCACCCTTGCATATTTACAGCTAAATCAATCCCAAAGCCAATCTATATTACATGTATAGGGAACAAATTAATAACATAGAAGGAAAAGAACCAGTCAATCTTAGAATAGCTGATGTTGATTGTACAACTTACTGTATTAACTCTCTTCTGTGAGGAAATAATTCTTTCAGGGGTTTTTTTTCCCCTTTCCCTCCCTTTTCCCTTGCCTTATTCTTTAAGGTTTTGATTTACCACCACAAATACAGCAAAGCTTAACTGATCCATTTTTAGTTTAGGAGAAAACACCCTGAATTGATGTTTTGGCTGTCTTTATAACAATGTTAAATGGTTGGAAACTGTCAAAGTAAAATACTTTTACTGCAGTGTTTCAAGTAAACAGTATAAACTGTATTGATCTTCTACAAAGTAAAGAAACATTTCCCACGTTATTTAAAGTATAAGTACCTCCTTGGTTTAGTTTGGGCCTTCATCCAAACATTCAAAAAGATTGATGGATGAGATGGAAAATTTCCTGTCTTGAAGGGTCTTTTCCAATCCACATGTGATACATTGGGTATTCTACAGATAGAATCATTTCTGTTTCATCATTTTTTTTCTGAGGGAAAAAAAAAGATTCATAGAGTTGGGTCAGAATTCCGAGCAAAGTCGAGAACTAGCTCTCCAAAACAGAGCTCCAAGTGCTAGGAAGCAAGCCATGGCTTCAAAGATTGTACCTTCTCAGGTTTTGATATAACTCAGCTGGAGGCTTTTAACAATACAGCGTGGAAATTGCAAATTTAACACGATAATTGAAAAGACAGAACTCTGTGCTTTTATTTTTCAAATATTTTTGTAGTTTTGTAATTTATCACATTTCTGTCTGTCTGCCTGCCTGCCTGAAGTCCCCCATGCTCTAAGAATGGCCTACAGAATCAGGAAGACATAATCTCAGCCCCACCATATAATCTAGAAATCTATGATAACTAAAGGAAAAGGGCATTGAAAGAGAAAACTTAGCCCCCAAATTACAATCTGATCAAGTGTACAAAATTATGCCCCCCAGGAGAGAACAAATACTGCCTGTTACATTGATAACTTTATGAGGAAATTAAATATAAACAATGAAGGTTAGATTTCCTCATGACACTGTAAAAACAAACAGGCAACTCATTGGGCGGTATCAGACTGATCCATCTATGATAAAAGATGAAGCATTTTTAAAAGGTTTCCCCATCCAGACCTTAATGCATTTCAAAATGCCTACAAATGAGGTGACCAACTTTTAACCTTAGTTGTTTTGAACAAGTGAAGGGCATCTCCCTTTACATTTTGTGCCGTTGAAGAGGCCTGTAAAAGATTCCAATGTATGCTGACAATAAAAGAGATGAATTAGCATAACTGACTGTTTAGTTATTAAGATTAAATATCCTTTTATTGCAGATGTTTGCCAAGGCAAATGCTCCCCAGTGGAAGGCTCTAAGCAGTTAAGATAGATTTGATGAGGATTTTAATTGCTCTTATGCAACTGGTAATGGAAAGTTTTTGTTAAATGTCATGCAAAATCCAATCAATAATTTGAAAAAAGAAAGAAAGAAAGATCTCTTGTTGTGAAGGCCTTGGGCGTTTTTGCAGAAATATTTTGGTGCCAAAAAAAATCTCCTTAATTGCTTTGTCATTGCCTCCTCCCCTCTATTCTCTCCATGCTCCCCAACTCTGGCTGCTTATTACAAGGAGGGCCAATTTGTTTTAATATGGTCAAATACATTTGTGCTGAGATAAAGAAAACCATGAACACAATAAAGCTTCTTAAAGCACAGATAGAGAGAGGCACCCTGAGGGCTTATTAAACCTACTAATGGAACGTGTTTTCATCTCTCTGCTCACACCTATTTACTGAGGTAATCACTTAGAATAATTCCACGATGCTCAGAGAGGTGTGCCTGATTCTTGTAATGCATGAAGGCATTCTCAAACCAGTTTGATTGTCACAGCTTTCCGTCCTCTCTGGTCTCCCCATATGTAAGCTTTGTTGTACGCGGGGTTGGCAGTGCGATGTCAGACACATGTAACACAGAGGGAACTGGCATCTCTCAGCATTTCTTTTTGAGAAAAACATGACAGTTTAAAGACTTTGGAGAGAACATTCAACTTCCTGCAATACAAAGAAGCCCAAGAAAGCTTTTTAAACTGAATGGAATTAAGGAGTGCATTTTGACTTACTCTGTTCTTGCTCTGTAATTAATACTATCTGAAATGGAGACTTTCAGATATGTACCTATATGACGTGTAACTAAACATCCCATGTCTCATTAGTCTCTAACTATTTTAGGCTGTCCTCTTAAGCCTAGTTAAAGCAAGTTGTTAGCAATTTAAATGATTTCCCTAGCCTGGAAAGTTGGCTGCATGCCATGGTCACCCATATGTTTAAACTGGATTTGACATTTTTATCCACCTATTGAGTTCTTCCCAAGAACCCAGAATAGGCAGGTTTGGTGTTCTTTAATAATATTAAGGATATTGTTGCAGAATGTAAGCTGTTCCAAGTAAACATGCCTTTTGCAATTGATTGATGGTGATTATGTGAATGTTGATTATATTCAAGTGGTGCTCCAATGTTCTGGAACTATACTCAATTCCTATTAGTACTACTTTTGTTTTCTTTTGTTACGCTCATTCCAATTCTGTTTGCAGGTCTTTATATTTTCTTTTTTTTCCCCCAGTTTTTTTTTTCCTGTTCCATGTGATTCTTTGCTTTGCCATATTTCTTTTCTATTCTTCATCTGATCTTTCTTTATAGGCCAGTTTGGTCTCTCAGGTAGTAAGCCTTCATAGTATACCAATGCATCTTCTTCACTGTTCTTCAGAGGCATTCCTCCAATGTTGTATTTATTTATCATTATTTATTTATTATTGAGACTTATATGCCACCCTTCTCCTGAAGGACTCAGGGTGGCTTATACTCCATTAAAAACACACAAAAAAAGTTAAAACAATATTAAACCCGCATCTTAATAATAAATTTAAAATTTAAGACGAACAAATTTAAAACCTCCAAATTTAAAACTCAGTCCAGATTGGCTTGTTAGAATAGTCAAGTCTTCAGGTTGTGGTGGAAGGATCAGAGGTCGGGGGCTGTCCAGAGTGGCAAGGGCAATTCGTTCCAGAGGGCATTTCTTTGGATTGTCCCACAGATGCTTTTTCAAGAGACAACTGGACTTTTTGGGTTTTCTTTGAAGACATTGTGCTTCTCATCCAAGTTGCTTCTTCATCTCTGATTGGGTGGCGGGTAATGAAAGGATGTATACTCCTTGAAGATAGCTGGTCATTTGCATTCTTTTAGAGAATCATTGAGACCATCTAGATTTACATCTGTGTCATCAGGGTCGACAGCCATATCCTGGATAACTGAGAATCTCCATAGACATTTCTTTGGGTTGTCCCATAGCTGTGCCCAGAACTGCAGTTTCCTCTTTATCAGGTATTGACTGGTTCACTGCAGTCTGTCCATTGATACAATGGTAGAAATGTTTCTGATCCAACTGAAATTGGAGATTCTGCCTATAGTGTGAAATTTGAGCATCATATCTCCTGGTTTTCTTGATTAAAGTTAATATTTGTTGCTTTATTATTTCCAGTGCTTCCTTGATCTTTGTTGTTTCTAGATGATATTTCTTATCAGGTATTATTTGGTCTTCCTGTTCTTCAGTTTCTTTCATCCGTTCTAGTTCGTTTGTAGCATGCTGATCTCACTTTCTGGCCTATTCTTCCATTTTGGTGGTTGCACTGCTTGGCTTTTTTTCCCCTTGTTTATTAAATTTGCATCCCAGGTATTCAGTTATAACATCAGCAATGCTGTACATTAATTTATTTGATTCTTGCAGTGACTAGGGGTTATATTTGATATTACAGTACTGGCATCTTTTAATATTTGTGCTAGCTGTTTCTTCAGAACTAGCTTTCATTCAGGCAACCTATGGTTTCTTTTCTGTTCTAGATGTTCAGTTATTTTTTGTTTCAACTCTTTTTTAATTAGAAGGCTTTCTGAGGAGAAGACAGAGGAGAGGGTGCCTGATTTGGGAATGAAACATTCAACAGATATGCTAGCTTTCTCTGTTACTGACTCTCCCTGGTTTGCTGTTACAGACAGCTATTTCTGGCCAGGCTTCAATTTCTTTGCCCTTGGTAGGCCTTTGCAGTTCTTCCAATTATAAATTGACATTGATCTGCTTACTTCTGTTATTTTTGATCCTGAACTGGTACATTATTTTCAGGTACTCTCTTTTCGTAGGAATTGATTCGTACTAATAGATTGTTATTTCATTGTTTCAGTCTTTGTGTATTTTAGATGAACAAACAACATTTCTTCCAGATTTGCAGACTACAGGAACCAGGAACACTACTCAGATGACCCTGAGGACACAGATAAACCTCCAAGTGCTTCAAGGACCCTCTAAAAGGATACAAATTACGAGCTGTCTACAAGGAATATAAATCCTTTCATTCCCCACTATCCTGTCAGAGCTGAAGAAGCTTCTTGGATGAGAAGCAAAACATCTTCAAAAGAAAAAAAACAAGAAAGCCCAGTTGCCTCCTGAAAAAGGGAGGGACAGCTTTTCTTTCAGTAGTTCTGCAGCTGCATGCCCTGGTTGCTTAGCCAGCAACCCTGAGTCCTGTATCCCATTTGTCACAAGATATTCAGGAACTCCAACACCTGGCACAATCTTTGTTGACCCCAGTGTCCTTTGGGATTGGGAGTCCTTTGGGATTGGGCAGCATATAAATCCAAATAAATAAATAAATAAATAAATAAATAAATAAATAAATAAATAAAGTGTTGACTGAAACCAATTATGGGTTTCTGTAAATAGGTTTCACCAGAGGCTGTCTTCATCTGGTTCCTCTGATGAGACCTGTCCAGTGTAGTTGAACCACTAGCATAGCTCTTATCCTCTTGTGCAAGCCCCACAACCACTTCCTCCTCCCTGGGGGATTATTATTATTTTCCAAATCAAACAACTGTATTTGTTTGTTCCCAGCCATTGTTCCTAATTGTGACTTGCTCTGCAACCCACTTCTTTGTGCCTGGTGGCTTTGTTTGATAGATTTCTCAATGTTAAGCACTCAGAAAAGGAAGCTTGCCAAATACACATCTATGGCAAAGCTGGCCAGGAGCTGAGATGCATTTTAATGTCATTGAATATGCCATCCTGCCTCTTGCCTTGAGGGAGAGAAAACTACAATTTCGAAAACATGAAAACAAGGGGGGGGGGGGACAGTAATAAACTGGGAAGTGATGCTCCTTTGAAGGTGGACAGCTCCCTGGGAGGTGGCCCCTAATTGTAGCAATCACTTTTAGGTGTTGTAATGCACTCAAGTGAATTATGCATCGCACAGCTCCTGAATGACAACAACCATTTCTGACTCCATTAATATGGAAGATTTCAGCCAAATGCTTTTAAATGATAGCTTCTCTTTATTTGTAATTTCAGACTCTATTGATTTCCTTCTGTTCCCTTCATTATGATTTCAATTGATTACCTTGGCAACTGTAGTAACAATGATTGTACTTGACACTGTCTGAGACTCTTGAGATGGTATTTGAATAGGAATGGTATAATTTGGGGGGAATATGCCTACAAGAACCTGCCATTAAGGGTACACTTACACTTTGCTTTTATTGTCTACCCCTTCTTTTGAGTAGGCTCCTGTCATGGACTCTGCTGTTACAAGGGACTATAGCAGAAATTGTGTATAATTTCTGTGGATCTTAAAGTAAAAGTTTCCTATAAAATAGCATATTTTTTTTTTACTATGTGGATCTTTCTTCTTTTCTCACCAGTATTACTCATACGTATAGTTTTTACAAATACGGCTGTTATTTGTTAGTGTGAATTACATTAAAAATCCAGTGCAATTAGATACCAACTATTCTTTTCCATGGATTGCTTCTTTTTCCCATTCTGAATCTCCATCTTCCAAATCAAAATAACTTTGGGATCCAAAAGATATATTCCGGAGCATAAACATAATAACATCTTCACAATGTCCTACGGTAAAAATAAACTTACCCTCAAACATCCATCAGCTATTGCAACAGAAATATATATTTATATTTATATATATATATATATTCTTCTTCCCTGTTTCTGATTCTTCACATAAAATTACTTTCCAGGAGGAATGCAGTAGAAGCTTCTAGCTGAACAATAAGTGTAGTCTTGAGCTGCAAGTGCTAGATATGTGGTACACCAATCGCATAATCATTATGCTTCAATCGTTGGAGGCATTCAGCTAATGTGTACTGTATGTGGAATTTGGTAATGTGTATTGACCTTACACTGCCACCAGAGACATAGGCTCAATACTGCTTAGTAACCCTGCTCTACCTTGTCAGCAGCAAGTAGGATTATAAAACAGAAATAACTTCTTTGCCCAAATATGGGAGAGGGATTTTTCTGAGAAAAACAACAGAAACCAAGGTGCATGGGCTATGAAAGATACATCTAGAGCTCCATGGTTTTTTAGGCCAGGGTTGCATCTCTCCTCACTGAACTGATACACTCCTGACAAAAAATTACAGGTTTTTAATGAGCACATTAAAAAACAGAATGCAGTTATTGGCGTTCGCTTACCGAGACAGACAATTTATTTACTCAATTCAATTTATTTAGTCAGTTATGTGATGTTACAGAATGGGCGTGGTTTGGTTCCTTAATTTCCACACCCCACACCATCTCCTCTCATCAAGCATGACAAGTATTCCTCATTTAATGACCACAATTGGGACCCCTTTATGTTCCCATGATTTTTCAGATACAGGTAGAGTGTATTTTTACATAATGACCAGTAGATTAATTTAGCAACTCGATCATGTCCAGCCTTGTAGTCAGTTTGCGTGATTTTGCTGCACTCACATATTAAGTGTGAAACACTTTCAGCTTTGTCATTGCAAAGTCAGCAGTTTGGATTGTCAGTGGACTTTTGTATCTTTGCTTTCATGGCATTAGTTTGCAGTGTTTGTTCTTCAGCAGCGAATATTAAACCTTCTGTTTCATTCTTGATGCTTCCTCTCTTAAGCCATGCCCATGTCAAGTTGCCATCACATTTTCCTGTTTTTCAAGTGCTTTCCATGCAAAGTGCTTTAGTTTGCCATTTATTTAATCTGTCATGATGATGGTGAAAAAAATGTCAATGGACTGATGATGATGATGATGATGATGATGATGATGGTGATAAAAATGTCAATGGGCTGCTCAAAGCTGTGTGAAGGGCTGCATACAGCCCATAGAATGTAACTTAAGGCCTTTTCTATACCAATCTGCTCCGTTTAGAAGGCCTATAAAATTTAGAAGTAAAAAAATGAGCTAATTGCATAACCAAGCCACTAATTCAATGACATTTGTATAACACTTTCATCTGTCTGGTTTATCTATGAACCCAATTTTATGGGCTTTCATGATACCCTAAACAATACAAGCTAGTTTTGCACAACATGCTAGTCCAAAATACGGTTGAGTAGTTTTATTCAGCTTGCCACATTAAACTCAGTGAGATTTCCTTCTGAGTAGTTGCAGCCCAGATTCTGTAATTCATTAGGGGAACTATTTTTTTTTTCATTTATTTTTTAAATCTGAGGTCAAATGCCAGATGCCGTAGTCAGAATTCAGAGTTTTATTTAGACACAAGGCAAGAAGCACTGGGAACGGCTGGTCCTGTTTAAACATTTTATTTATATTTATATATTTATCAGTATAGATTGACATTTATAGTTAGGTGCAAACAATAATTCTGCACATGTCTAATTCAAAGATGTCATGTTAAAAATTTCCCAATGAGGCATAGCCTGACTTCTTGTATTCTTGTATTCTTATTGGCACTTCTTATCTACTAGGCTAAAAGCACAAGCATTTCTTCATTTTACATCCTACTACATGACTTGCTTGCCTACCCAAAATGGCAGGATAGAAACTTCTCTTTAGAAATCACATCGTTTGAGCTTTTTAAAAACATTCTAAAATCAGTTTCCAACAAATCTGAAGTAATGGCATGATCACTTCAGTGCTGTTGCAACTGGAGAAAATGTTGTTTTTGCTGTGTTTAGTCCTATTTATCAGCAGAACCACAGTGCTACTCACTGGCTACAAGATCCAGGGATCAAACTGCTCCAATCCTGAAATGCCCACTTGTTTTCTTTGGAAATCAATTTTGCCAAGTTTCTCCCGGTTCTTTGTACTGACCTTTGCTTCACTCCCTCCTTCCGCATTCCTCTGTTCTTTAGTTTTCTAAGACGATTAACTCTGCGTGAAGTCACATCAAAAAATCTGGGAAACCATGGGGGTCAGATGCGGAAATGTGGCTACAGATGGGTATGTGTGGTTTTAGACATGTAACACCAGATAGCATCACAAGGAGTTGTAAGTGGGGTTTTGTGGTTGCCAAGGGTCAGATGCTGCAACTGGAGAGTGGATGATAAGGCATCTGTGGCTAAACATTGGCTGATTGGGGGCCAAAAGAGATTGCAGACTTGAGGTCAAAGTTCAGAAGGCTGGAGGCTTTATTGTAGAGTGACACCACAAGAAAAGTTTTCTAGCAATTTAAAGGGTTGGTTTGGTTAAATGGCACTCTTTTAAAATGTAGCCTCTTATTAAACCAAAAGTAAGCTGAGCAATGCATATGTTGAATAAAAGTTCCAAGCTTTAAAAAGCTTCTTTGGGATAATGTATGCTGTTTCATTGTTTACATTTTCCCAAGAGTGTCTTGAAAGTGTTTTATGGGATGGAAATAACTGGACACAGAGTTACATCAACTTTTCGGTCAATTCAAGGACTGCGCAAGATTTCACTTTAAACTGAATAATAATTAAATAAGTTGCAGCTTATACCGGCAGGATAATGTTAATCTTGAAAGCAAAATGTCTGCATAATTGATATTAATTATTATCATTTCTAAACTATTTTAGAGCTCTGAAAGCTCCATCGATTTCTAGGAATGCCGATCATCGACAAACATCAGTTCTGAATGCTATAAAAACTAAGTATTTATATTTATAAATGGTTTTTAGAATGTATTATACGTTTTGCTTAACAGCCAGTTTGGTGTATTATGGGAATTTTATTCACTGTCAGACTGTTAACTATAGTGATTCAGAGTTGGAGACAAACAGCATTTGTGGCCTCTTTGAGAGCTTCTTCTATCTACTGTTAGAAAGAGAATATTAGATTAAATACCTATTCAGTCTGGTTCTTTCCATACCTGTGTTCCCATATTGAACCCTTCTCCACAATGATTTGCCTTTCACTATCTGGGTTTGAAGGCAATGAAATATAGGGTCTACAAGCAAATAAGAGGAAGTTGATAGAGACATCATGCTAAACCAGATGATTCGTATGGAATCCATACTATGGACAATGTTTAGCAGCTTTGCGTTTTGAAAGCAAATAACCAAACTGGGTGTAACCTTTCTTCCTTTATTGCTCTAGAAGTTTTTTTTCCCTGAATCATCTAGTCATTGGCTGTCTTTGGGACACATCTAACTTAACATGCAGTCTATTACATATTTATATCAAATATCCTTTCATCTTTAATTGAATATGAAAAATTGTTTAAAAGAAACCTTCAGCTTCCCTGGGAAAATCACTGTAAAATCTCTGTGATGTGCTGGACTTCGCTAGAGGACTGCAACTGAAAGCAGAACTAACAGAGAGCAACAGCAGATTGTGGCTTGTTTGATAAGCCCTGCATTGTGAATCATATTTAAGAAACTAATGGAATTAGTTGGTTATAATTAAGCCTGATAGAAAGAGCTAACTGCAGTTGGCACATCAAAAAAGATTGCTCAATGAAGCAGTTTTCTTCTTCATATTTCTATCACCAGATGCTGAGTAATCAAGTTTCTCTGTAAATGAGCACCCCTCAACTAAGAAATGGGGTCACATACTTTCCTCCAGTCTTGCTCTCTGTGATATAGTCTCAGAAAGAAATCATATTTCAATCTGTTAGAAAAATCAAACTGGGGAGGAGCATTTCATGAACACTATTATTATATCTATTTCTTTGTTTAAGATAATTTAACCTTTCTACTGACATCTCTGTTCCTTTTTTTTAAAAAAAAGATGGCATTTAAAAATATAATGTCTGGTCAGCTGACTAGAAAACTGTTATATATGTTTGTATTCATTAATTGATTTCAAATGTATGTATGTAATGTGAGTTAAGATGGCTGCCTGGGAGTCACAACACATTCACTTAGCTGGCGACAGGCTGTCTGGAAGAATCTTGGGTTTTGCACCTAAATGTTGCAACTGTGCACCTGTTCACCAACAGCTACGCTAGCCTATATAAGACAGGCTTGCATGCCTGCCTCTCTCTCTCTCTAGCCCAAAACCTCTTGTCTATAGACCTTGTGCCTCTTCTGCTTCAACTCATGTAATAAAGACCTACAATTTCGGGCCTGAAACCTCAAGTTCCTGGTCTCAGTTCTTTCGATCCATCAACCTCAAAACAATTGGTGGTGAAGTCACTCTCCTTCTGATTCAACAAAAACCATAGCTATTATTTTTACCCTATGTGTGTTTGGTCACTAAATTCTGGTTTGGTTCTAAATAATGGCTGTCTTTGCATAGAATGTTGTGCTACAAAAAAAGAAAAAAAAAAGAATTGAGAAGTACATAAGTACCACCCTTTTACACAAACACACCATTTGGATGGCTTTATAAACCAGAGTCTGGAGTTTCTAACTGCAGAAACTGGAATTTGAAAGCCATGACTTAGTGCAGCTTTCACATTCTGGTTTCTATACATTTACGACGGGATCATTCTTGGTTCAAGGAATATGGTAAAACTCACACTTTGTTTAATGAGCCATGTGCGATAGGGGAAGATGTAAGATGGGTAACATAGGCATTACCATTAACTTTTTCATTTTGGGTTAGTGAGCACAGACAATATCCTTGATGGTTTCACTGAACACCGAACTAGTGTTTAGCAAACCTCTAGAGCTGGTCAAATAGAACATGTAAATAGTGCACATAATTGCATTCCCAAGGAGACATTATCAGTTTCTTTTTTAAAAAAAAAAAAGTTATACCAGTAAGAAATGGATGGCAGGTTGCATCTGATCCTCTTTCCTGTGTAATCCTTCTCCTCCTTCCCATGTCAGCAGGAGATACGCTGTAATCAAAAATTGAATCCAATCCCTTGCTAAACCATTGCTGGTCTTTCTTAAAAGGTTAAGCTCTTGGCTTTTGCTGCAGTTTACCTGGAGTTAACTCTGCTCTAAGCTGATAGCAAACTCTGGATTTTCAGCAAAGGAAGAATTATGCCCTCAACCACTGCCTAACCACACATTTTCAAGGAGAAGCCACATCAAAAGCTCCCCCCCCCCTTACTTGCAGCTATCTTTTTTTCCCACAGCAGATAAAGCCAGGCTAATTAAAAAAATAATTAAAGGGTTGAAAGCTGCCATATGAGTTGTGACAACATATCAACTTTTGTTTGCTCCAGCTGCTTTTCACCTCTAGCAACATGACAGTTCACATGGCAGCTTCGCTTATCTGACAGGGGTGCCAGCGTTTTCAAATCATGAGCTTCATTTGAACAGCGAAATTGGTTGTGCTGTCATGTTGCATTCCATGAGGCAGGGATCCGCAACTGCATTTGTCAGCTTGTCACTAGCAACCAGAAAATCCCTTGGCAGCTAGAGCAATTTGCCCTCTCCTTTGGCCCACACAGAGACCCTGGCAGGGGGTGTTCAGTTGGTGCCAGATTGGGAGATGCTCAAAAGCGATAAGAACCTCTCCCATTATTGCCAGGTGTCTCAAAAGCCCAGCAGTACCAAGTCACCCAAGAAGCCTACATTTCCTGAAAGTCTCAACTTATGAGAAGCCTCTTAGGGGTTGGGGCCATTGTGATTTTCACAAATTGGAACGCTAATAACTTCTAGAGGTAATTGTGCCTTTGCTGCAGAAATAACCACGGAGATTCCTATATCATTTTAAGGCTGAGCAAATTTCTTACCACAAAAGCTTTGACTGTTTTTTACTGCTACATCATATATGTGAAGCTAGTGAAACAAAGACAAGCTCTTGTTTATATTGCAACCGTGATGGTAAAACCAAGAGCCTTGGTGGTTCAGGCAGCTAATGCCTCCTTAATTACTAACAACTGCCTGCAATTAGTGCAGGTTC
>JANHFR010002903.1:132974-154552 GCA_032468015.1 Mimophis mahfalensis | reverse complement strand
CATAACTGTAAAATGTAGCAGCGGGTTTAATGTTTTTCTGTAGCTGCTTCAAAGTTCATAAAAGAGATTTGTGATGGTGCCATCTTTATGCAATGCAACACTTTGGTTCTGGCTTTCACATCAGCAACCCTGTCTCTGTAAATGTAGGATGCATTCCAACTTCATTAAAGACTGAAGGGAAATAGATTATCTACTTCATAGGCCCTGCACTGATTTGCAATAATTTAGTGTACTCCATTGTGGGGTATGTGTGTGTTTAAAAAAAAGATTATGAAAGAATTGGAGTGGGAAGAGAACAATTGAAACTAAAGAGAATGACGGTGAATATTGACTCTGTGCCAATATGCACTAATGGCTGATACTCAAACAGCCATTATAGGTAGTACTTCCTCCTCTGATCTACTTATTTCCCCTCCAAATGTTCTTGTTTTGCTGTTGCTTGCATTTCAAGGTTAAAAAAAGTCATAATACAATAGTAAATATGTAAGATTAGCTTTTTAAAATATGTTAGCAATTGAAAGAAGAAAGTAAAATGATTTTAGAAACACTTTCTTGAAGCTTAGAACACAAACAGTCCTTTTTATCTTTTATCTCAGAGCCACAAAAAGCACCCTATATTTCTCTATAAGCATGTGATGGAAATGCATGTGTGTATGTATGCACACATATTCCATGTGTGTCCATGCATAAGTTTACACAAGCGTGGTGTACGTATTTTAATTCACACATGCTTTCATATCTTTAAAATGCTTTTTTCTACAGCTCTCTTTCTTTTTCTTTCTTTTCCTTTCCCCTCCCCACTATTTTATATATTTCAAAGCTGGCAGTTCAGTAAATGGCTGGAACTGCCACATCTCTGTTCTTGCTAAAGAAATCAATGCTAATCCTATTACTGGCAGTTATCACCTATCCCAGAAACGGCAGCTAAAAGAAAAAAAAAACACTGAGATGTCAAAGTAGGGAAAAAAGGCTGGGGGGAAGGGGGGAGGTGCCCTTCTTTCACTTTCAAACAGTGATTGTTTCCTTATTTTTGATCATTTTTTCCCCCCTGTTATGAGAGAAACTAAACCTCCACCATCATCATCACCCAGCAACATAAAGAGTCTGGTTTAAACCTCTCCCTCTCTCCCAAAACAAGTTCAAAGCCCAAGTTGTTCACTTGCTCATTGTCCACACTGTGCTTAGGAAGCTCAATGTTGGGTCTTTGCCTTAGCATGGAGGCGGAAACTTGAAGGAGGAGAAGCAGAGAATTATGCTGGGAAGTAAAGACCTGCTAGTTTTCCTGAAAGTTGTAAGTCATAAAAGCTGAGCAACCCCAAATTCCCCCTGACCTTCACCACACATTTTAAGCAATCTTGTGTCATGGCTCTCTGTACTGGAGTAAAAGCTGTTTTGTTTTTTTTCCTTAATCCAACATCCTAAAATATTTAAGTTCTAAAGTACTTTGTCAGCCATTATTTTGCAGTGAAATTTGATGCTTTCTTTCAGGTACCATCAGGGATGTGGCTTGGATTGGTTGAAATATGTTTCTTTTCCACTGTCACGGACTTTTCTACACCACCATTTCTCCTGTCCCCCAGCATTGGCTCTGTTAATTAATGCCGTGCGCCCTAAATTTATTTCAAACCCATCATTTCCTTTTCCTGATTTTTTAATTTAATATCTCTCTTCAGCCAGTCCACTTTTCAAACAGGTAGATAAAAGAGCAAAACACTCTTTAGATTTTCAGGCACTTTTGTTCACAAAAGATGGGAAATATGTGCAGAATTTCAAAATGGGGTAAACAGGAATCATAGGTTTGAGCCACAAAAATCTAGGTGACTAGACCAGTTTTGCAATGTTAAACTAACAATGGACATAGCAGCTACATTATTTTTTTGCATAGTATCTTGGAAAATAAAAGAGAAGTTAATTTTGTTGATTGGTGTCAATTTTGTTGATTGTCTGTTTTAATTAATCTTCTTCATTGGAAGGTTGCCTAAACGATGGTCATTTTCAGTTTTCCTGACAAATAAACTATAGTTGGACACACAAGACCGTCTCCTCCCTGTCTCTCCTAGGAGCTTAGTATATGAGATTAGATTAGATTAGATTAGATTAGATTAGATTAGATTAGATTAGATTAGATTAGATTTATTGAATTTATATGCCGCCCTTCTCCTGAAGGATTTAAGGAGTTAGTGAACCCTATCCCTAACCCTGTCTGGATTAGGAATCTGTTTGGCACTTCTTACTAAGCTAAAAATAATTTCAAAATTGACATCAAGGACTGAAAGGCGTCTTTCCATAAGTTTCTTTATTTCACATTTAAACTTGAGACTTTCCAGTGGAATTTGGGGAGAGGGACAGACAAACCATCTTAGAGAAGCCAAGATGTTATCTCAAGTTGCTTGGTGGCAAGAGACTTACTTGTCTACTTTCTTGTGGCAACAAAGCCAGAGGCCAAAACCATCAATCTGCCTGAAACTCATTGGCACCACAAGAACTTTAGAGAATATGGGAGCTGCAATAGAGGCAGGATAGGTTCAGACATGTGTACGGCCAATGTTATGGCAATGTTATTTTGTGCCAACACAAGCAGGGGTGGTATGAAGCACTTATATCATATACTGCATCACAGAAGTATACGGGCAAAATTTGCAGACTTTACATCTCTTGGTTTCCAGGGTTTCAGTAAGTTCTCTGAGTAGCTGAAGACCTTTGGTGCTAGGTTTTACAGTTCATGGTACCTGAATCTCCACATTTCACCTCAGAAGAAATGTAGGAAGTAAGTGGTCCAGTAAGGAAACAGGTGTCCAGGGAAAAGATAGAAAATGGCTTTAAAAGAAGGAGTGTTTCTCCAGTATGCCTGCCACAATTAAGAAAAAAGAAATTACTAGATGGAATTAATAAAGTAAATGTGGCCATTGCATCTTATGGTATATCAGATCATATAAGGTGCTTCAGATAAGTCCAAAAGAAGCTGCAGAATACAAAATCAAGTTCAAGAATTCCATTTTTCTTGGTGCATAATTCCAGGCTTGGCTAAGTCTTAGTAACGTGTTTTATACATCATTTTAAATCGATAGCTTATAAACACAGTGACTTTGTTCATATATCACACTAAGACAAATTGTGCCATAATCTGTAACCCAAGCCAAATGAGAAACCTTCAACAGAATAAATGTATTTATTGCCAGCAGAACAACCTTGTGCTGGCTACAGCCAAAATTAGAATTGGTTCTACCCAACCGGATCCACCATTTGTTTTCAAAGTTCATCTTCAAACCCCCGGTTCATGTTCCCAACAAATTCTAAAAATAGAGAAAGCACTTAGTCATGCCTTCCAATCTCTTAAAAATACAAAGATGAAAGTTTTCACAAGGCCACAAGACTTATGGGCAAAAGCACAAGCAATTCAGTTAAACAGTACTTTGTTTCATACGTAGATTTTCTCTCTACCATACATTCTCTCTCTCATTTCTCCCTCTTTTCCCCATCCATCCCTCTCCCTCCCTCTCTCTCTCTCAATCTCTCTCTCTCTCTCTCTCTCTCTCTCTCACACACACACACACACACACACACACACCCCTCACAGTTTTATTTACCAAGCTTCATCAACTGTGTTGATGACATGAGGTAGAAGGGACAAAATTCATCAGAGTCCCAAGGCCAGTGCTTGGATACATTCAAGGTTAAATTGCAAAAGAGCAGTCTATTTTAGAAACAGTTGTGATTATTTGCTATCTTTTATGTACTTCATAGGAATTCAATAAAGAGGGTAGGAATTCAATTTAAGCTGGACTGATTTGTCATTCAGTCTGCAATGCCACAAGAATGTCTATGGTCTAGAGGTTAAACAGATAATGGGCTCCCCTTCTGCATTTTGCTTCCTCATTTGTTGTGTCTTCTGAGCATGTGCTGTAGGAATCCTGTCCTCTACCTGTTTGAAGGAAAACCAGAGAGTACTGCATTGAGAAAGAAACCAACTGGGGTACTCATCGATTGTGAATATCTGTAAAAGAGTATTAATTGTCAGTTTTAGCATGGATGCAGCAATTACAAAAAGCATCTGGATGCAGCTATGAATGTGAGACTAGACATGGACTTATATAACTTTTTTGTTTGCTTGTCTGTTTTGACACAGGAGTATTGATTGTCTAGAAAACTGGTGCTTTCCAAATGAATGTTGATCTTCTGACTGATTAATAATTCAGTATCTTTTTTTCTGCTACTTTAGCTTGGAACTTGCATATGAGCATCTTGTGAACTGATCTACAGTCAAAACCCAGCCATGGAATTGCTGTTATAACTGAACTCTTCTAGTTCCTTGTTGGGGAAAAAATAGTTATTTCATTTCTGTGCGCTCTGTATTATGATGTCCATTGTATACAGACACCATTTTGGCTATTAGAAGACTATGCTACAGTGACAAAATCATTGGCTTGGTCTCACTTGATAAATAGTTCTCCGGTTTCTTAGGCCATGCAGTCCAACTATTTTTTCTTCCTTACTGTTTCCATCTTTGCTGTCTCCAGATACAATCCTACTTATATGCTGTGTTACTTTTGTATTGAATGTGATTATAACACCCATCAACTTCCCCTTCTACTACATCAGTAATTAGGAGCATGAAGGTGGATAGTAAAAGGTTGTCTGTAAAGTCAAAGTGATATTATTTAGACCCTGATTGCATTGTACCCAAGAACTGTCCTTGCTACATCCTGATTAAAAATAAACAGCAACATTCCTTTCCTGCCCCTCATGCTACGAGTAGAAAACAGCATGGTCCTTTGTTCAATTCCAGTCCACTCCAATTCTCTGATGCCTAAGATGTCAATATATAATAAATTGATTTAATTTTTCTCTCTGCTGAACTTTCCCATGCTCCTGCTTCTTACATTCCATCTTCCCACTGTAATTCTGCTTTTGTAGGTTCAGATACACACACAAACACACCCTGCATGGCAGCATCAGTAATCTAGCTAAATCATAAGCTTTGTTAGTACTCCAAAATATCTTCTGCTCTTTCTCAGTAGTGTCACTATTGTCGGATTTGAGAGGCCCATAATCTATCTGAGGGTACTATATTATCAGTAATTTCACCTTCTCTATCCATGTGATTTTCTTGGTAAAGTACAGAGTACTTTAATACTCCCTTTTCCCACCCACTGTGATATGATGCCCTTGTTGTTAAGGTGACCCTTCAACTTCTTCCTATATTGCTTATGTGCAGTATATATCCTTTCATATTGTAGGTGACCCTGCTGGGATTATAAATTCTTGGTATGCACTCCCAGCATTTTCATTCATTCTTCTAAGCAAACCCCTCACCAGCTCCATGATGAGGCAACATAAAAAGACTTGAGGGGCGGTCCTTGGTGCTCTCTGAACTTGATTGTTTTCTTGTAGATGTTTCATTATCCAAACTAGGTAACATCATCAGCATCCTACTTTCTATAAGTATAGCCATTGCAAACAAGAAAATACATTAGATCACATGCTTTGCCAATTGAGCCTATTAGTGTTACTATTACCTAGCATCCACTGAAATCTATAGAGTAAATGAAATGGTGGCTCATAATAGTTTGCTGACTCTGATCTTGATCCCATTCTCTTCCCTGGCAATAATAACAAGGATGTCTAAAGACTGCAAAATAATTTCTTCAGTCATCTAACTGAATTGAAAAATAATCTCTTTTCTTACCTGCTTCTTTGACATGGGAATAGACATGAGATGTGGCCTTTCCACCACACCTTCCAGACACTTCTGGTTTTCTTACTAGACCACCTTTCCAGGGCAGGCTTAAGATATAGGCAACTTGTGCTCAAATTACAGTATACACAGCAGTGTGAACAAGTTATCCACCACAGAAGGATAAAGAAATAGAAGCAAATTTAATGACATCTTCTGGCCAGATGAATTGACTCGTTTTTGTTTCAAAATTCTTGCACATTGATTGGTGTAGACCCTTGTCTGTGGCTCAGCAAGTTGCTGAGATGCTGAGTCAGTTGAGAGAACAATTGATTATACAGTAATGGAGAAACTGGTTTTTATAAAAAGGATACTTTATTTTACAGGGCATTAATTTTAATCCATAGCTTTTTCTTTTTCCTGGTCCTTGCCCTCTTTTGGGGTGTGATTTCTGCCAGGATGCATTTACTCAGGGAGAAAATCGTCCAGAAGTGTTTTTTTTACTACAGCTGACACTTCTATATTGGGGCAGCTGGATATTGCACAACACTTTTGTCTCCATTTGTAACAGTCTAATCTTCTGGGGTTAAGACAATGTCTGACTGTCTAAGATAATGGGGTTAAGACAATGTCTGTTGTCTTAAATTCAGGATCATTTTAGAGGGGGGATTACCTTATACCTCCTATGCCCCTTCCTTAATAAAAATTAGTCATTCGTGCTTTAGTTGTATTTCAATTATATTATTTCAAATGTGTTCTTTGACAAGTAGCCCAGGAATTATGCCATCCACTGTGGGTAGACTAACATCCTGCAAAAGCTTTATAGAACAGCTGTTTTTAAGGGCATGTGGAAAGCTAGCAGACAGACAGCAATCCAAATGTGTGAGGGCAAGCTGTCACACAGGAGGAGAAGAAATAATTATCGAGTCCCTGAAATAGAAACTGCCTCATTGACAGGACCTTTAATAGGTCCTCTCTTACTGATTTCACCTGATGAGCAGATACATTTCAGAGGACATGGTCTTGTAGATGGGCCATGAGCCATGTTTGGCTTTAAGGTGCTAATCAGCATCCTGAGTTATATCTAAAAGCTGACTAGAATCCAGTGCATCTCTAGGAGTAGACTTGTCATATGGGTCAGGGGTATCCAACCCCTGGGCCTTCAGAACCAGGGCATGGGAGTGGTGAGTGACCATGCACATGTGTATGTGCATCTCCACTTGCGCAAGCAGCAAATAAGTGTGGCTGGGTGTGCTCTATTTGCATGAGTGGCATGCAAGCATGCTTGGCCACCAATCACGTGGAAACATTCTTTCTCCCCCATGAGGTCCACAAAGCCAGAAAGGTTGCGGAACTCTGATATGGGTGATTTAGAGTTGCATACCACAACCCTGAGGTGAAAAAGAGATGAATGACTGTGTGTAATGCTGCCTGATCCAGTCAGAGATGCACATATGAGATGTAACTGTATAAAAACTCTCCTGGTCACAACATACATTTTCTATTTTAAGAGAAGTTGTAAGTCCAAGAGAAGCCCCAGATTACAAATCAGCTCTCAACTGATCCCCACCAAATGTATTGTGCAATTAACATCAACAGTGCTAATTGCACAAACGGCCATTTCAAAAGTCAGATAGTCATTGATGGTATACATGCCAAGGATTAGAAGATATTATCTAGGGAGGGATAATGAATGTTGTTACTTATAGTCACTGTGATTCCATGCAAAAAAACCAATTATTCACAGTTTGGGAAACAAGGTGGGAAATTGGTTCTGTGATATGTAGGAGATTAAATGAAATTATTTTAATTGCTTTCCCACTTTTGACATCTATGTGAGATTCCATCCTGGGTTAATATTTATTTAATACTATCTTATTTGAAAAATTATCACTAAATTTGACTTTCAAATTTTTCTCATAAACTGTGGTTTATGTCTACTTTGGATTGTAAAAACATCATGCTGAATATTATATTACATTTGTTTTTCCACTAATTGTAATATTCTATCTTAACGGCACATTTATGTCATGTTTTTTTAAAAGCTGTAGATACCAGCTTCTCAGCCCAACAGTTGAGTTCCCAAAATTACTGTCCAAATGATGTACATTACTATGCACCAAGAATCCACTATCCATTCCCTTCCTTTAACTGGATCTTATCCTGTAAAATAAATTAGTCACTAGGAAATAGTTCCATGTCTTCTGTGCTTGGAACATTTTTTTTATTCTGAATATCTCAGCACATCTATTTACTATATTTAGTATCACAGTGCCTAGATGGCATATATAAAGATTCGGTTGCAATTCCTATCTGATAACACTTCCCTCTTCTTTTTATCCTCATTTTATGCTGGCACTCTCAATTCAGCACAAACTTGGGGTGGTTAATTTTAAAAGAAGTAAAATGTTCCTGGAGACGCCTCAGACCATTGCAAATCACCTATTTTATGGAGGCAGTAAAATTGTGTATCGGAATAGAAGTGATGCTGATCTGAAATTTATATAACTTTTAATGACATTATAATTTTCCCCTGTGCACTCCATCGTGGAATCATTAGGATTCACAGTATAGAAAAATGAAATTTGTAAGGGGAAAACAGGACAGTTGTTGGGGAGAGGAGTAAAATTGAGTTTTATAAATGTGTTCATTGTCTGTACTATGCAGCACCATCTAAGACTGAACAGGTGATCTGATGTGTTTATAAATTAAAAAAATGTATGTTCTGAAATGTTTTTCACTCTCTCCATATTTATTGCTATAACTATAGTTATACATCAGTGTTGAAATTATTTTTCATCTTCCTTACAGAAAAGTATGGAGCCCCAACCAAACATCAAATACATAATTGTCCCATCTATGTAAAGAATAAGTATCTTCAGTGTTAAATCTACGTGTGGATAGAAATTGTATGTCTTACGGAAAGCCAGTACAATTCTTTTCTGGATCAAAAACTATCAAAAATGTTGTATTTCTAATTTTGATGTTAAAGATATTCATCTCAAAACTATTTATATCTTTAATAATTTTTCACTGACAGAGTATCACCAAGGCCAACAAATTGCTTTAATAATAAAAGAGTTATAAGATCATTCTATTGCAGGTAGTATAATTACTATTTATAAATTCCATAACTCAGTATATATTATCTGTATTCATATTGTCACAGAACAGTATTCCACTACTTGAGTTAGTTCACAAATCAGGCTAAGCTAACCTTGATTTGCAAGCCATGATGGTTGGATTCACAAAGCAAAGACAAAAGAAACAGCATTAATGTTTAAAGTGATTATCATAGTAATTTCCTAAAGTGACTTTGATTGGAAGTGTAATTATTCAATATAATACTGGGTAGCTTGAAATTGCTTATTTATATAACTTATAAATACTATGTTTCAAGAAATCTAATCAAATCTAAATGGCATTTATATTTACATTATATTTAGGAAACGTGAGCTGTTGCAGATCCAAACAAAAATGTCAAATTCTATGAAATAACATTATGACATTTGTGAATATTTCAGTACTTGCCAGAAAGACCAATAACCAATAAGAAGACAAAACAGGTACCTTGCTCATTAAGAAGTTATACCACTGCATAATCAAAGTCTGTCTGCTGTATGCCACACTTGTGTAGTGAGACAGCCCTTAGTGCAAATCCAATATCATTCTTTTTTTTTCTCCCAGACTTACGTGTGAAGAGAAAACAAATGTTTTAAACGGATGGAAAAATTTCTAAAAATATAGATTTACAAACAGAGTCAAACTATAGAAGTGTCCCAAGAGATATTTTATTTTGCATTGTTTACTTTATGTTTCTATCTGTGTTCCAGGATCTATGCAGATCACTTCATCAATTTCTCAGTAAGACCAAAAATATTTTATTTGTGCTGCTGTCATAGTGGCATAATAATAAAAAGTTTCTAAATTCTAATGTGTGGTTGTAATAGTTGTTTATCTTTTTTCACAGTCCGGCCTTGCCTTTTCTCATCCTTGGTTTCTATCACATTTTTCAAGTTTATAAATGTCTGGCCTATCTATATTTATAAAAAGCAGAGTGTGAGTTTGTGGCAGGCGGGTGGGCAGTGTGTGTGGGTGAGTGCGCGCTCTGTATACAGTCTTTAATGT
The DNA here is from genome assembly GCA_032468015.1 of Mimophis mahfalensis. Taxonomy (NCBI): domain Eukaryota; kingdom Metazoa; phylum Chordata; class Lepidosauria; order Squamata; genus Mimophis; species Mimophis mahfalensis. The sequence goes on along the minus strand of JANHFR010002903.1, from coordinate 144,750 downwards.
CTGGACAAATCTCAACCAAACTTGGCACAGAGGAAGTTTACCCTCTGGAGAAAAATACTGTGGGGGTATGAATGCCATCGGGGGTGGGGTCTTTGCCACCTAAAAATACTGCCAAAGTGCTGACACCCAGGACTTTCCTCATGCCTGCCTTAAGCTCTTTCCTTAACACCACCACAAGGGGCGCCAAAGAGCAGCATCACGCTGTGCCTGGCTCCTGTGACCAATATGGAGGCCTTTTAAAATGGAGGCTGCCATTTGACAATAGAAGGTGCCAGCCTTCAATATGGCTGGCACTACTTTCTATGGCCAGGAACTAAGTTTTGCCCTAAACATTTTCAAGATCACTATCTTTGTGGAATTTTAGGAGGAATCTGGGAGAAAATTAGGAAAAAATTGTATTTGAAAGTCCCTTGCTGGATCTCAGTCCAAGAAGCTTTGACATATCCGACACTATACAAAACAGAAAGGAAATTGACATATGAGGATATTATAGATATTCAAGGTACCCTGAAAACATGGGAAATATTGAGCCTTGAGGGACATGATTTGGATTCGTGGATTTATTCCCAGATTCATTCAAGATACGACAAAGACCTCCAGGTTGAAGGAATATACCGGACTAAGCAGGAGTTAGATAAGATTTTGTTAGAAGGAGGGAAAGGATTGCTTTCTAAGTGCTACGCCTACTTATTGTCTTTATATGTAGGACAAGAGGTGCTTAAAGATTGTATGATAGCCTGGGGGCAGAATCTAGGATATCCTCTAGATTTCCAGCAGTGGGAAGAGATTTGGTTCAAAAATATAAAATTGACTATGGCCGTTTCTTATAAAGAAAATATATATAAGATGATTTATCATTGGCATCTCCCCCCAGCTAAATTAGCTAAAATGTTCCCCGGCACATCTTCTTGTTGTTGGAAGTGTGGATATAGTAATGGGACTTACTATCACCAATGGTGGACCTGTCCATCAGCAGCTACCTATTGGAAGAAAATACGACAATGGTTATTGGAAATCACAAAACACCGTCTGGAATTAAAACCAAAGACCTTTCTCTTAGGAGTTAAGCCCTTGAATGTGATGAAAGATATATGGTTCTTGATGCTCCACATCATTACTGTGGCGAGGCTAGCATATGTGCAGAATTGGAAGAGCCAGTATTTGCCTACGGACTCTGAAGTGATAGCTAAAGTTACTGAATGTGCGGAGTATGATAGCTTGACGAAGTTGATCAATGGTAAAAAGGATTCTAAATTTTATTGTATCTGGAAGATGTGGTATGTTTGGGTCCAAAAGAGATGGGAAGAGAATGTAATATGATGTTAGAACATGTTTTTGTTTTAGGAATATCTATTGCATTTATTTGTACTATTGAGCCTTATATTTTATCAATTTTGAACTACATTTTTGAATAGTATGGGATCTGTAAATATGTATATATGTGCATAATAAGGCATATATCATTTTTTGTGTGTGTATGGATAAGTGTTATATTATGTTAGTTTTGTTTTAGGTTAATTTATTGTTTGCGTACACGGACCAAGTATTTTTATTGTACTCCGATTGCTATGTTATATTTCTTATTTGTTCACTGTATATATATAAATATTTTAATAAAGATTATTATACACAAAAAAAATGGAGGCTGCCTGGAACAAGGTGAAGGCTGAGCAGGGAAGGAGGAGGCAGTAGCAGATGATCTTGAGGCCTAGGCCTGGATGAGGTGAGGCCTTTTGAAACCTTAGGGTGGCAGCTGGCTCCAGAACGACTATACCCGGGCAAAGCCAGGTAATTAGCTACTCACAAATAAAACAGGCATCACTCATTTTAGCATAATAGATTAGGCTGATATATTCTTATATCCATCTGATTCCCTCCTGATTGACTTGCGCACGTGGTGTTAAAGGTTCCCCTTGAGATGTTTCATGCTTTTAATGTTGGTGGGTAACCTTGTTTAATGTAGTGATTACCTCAGTAACAGCAATTTAGCCATTTAGGATTGTAGAATTGTTTGCTCCAACCAGAACTGGGATGACCTATGAGATCATCTTCGGAGGATTTACTCCTACTTCCCTCCTTTTGGGAAATCAAAGTTGCTTATGTCAGGAGGCACTGCTTTTGGTAGCAACACCAATTCCCTGGAATAGTCTCCCAGTAGAGATGGCAAAAAAATCAAAGGCTGAGCTTTTCCAGAGGGCATTCCAATTAAGACTGGGCCATCTTTTACCATTGCTTTATTTGTATTCCTACTGTTTGTTTATATCAGTGATTCTCAACCTTCCTAATGCCCCAACCCTTTAATACAGTTCCTCATGTTTTGGTGACCCCCAACCATAAAATTATTTTCACATACACCTCTACTTGTATTGAAATATGTGCTTTCTGATGGTCTTAGGCGACCCCTGTGAAAGGGTCATTCGACCCCCAAAGGGGTCCCGACCCACAGGTTGAGAACCACTGGTTTATATATAGGAGATTTGCTTCAGGTTTTATTGCTGTTGTTTTTAATTTGCATTTTTCATGCTTATATGTATGTTTTTAAGGTGTCATATATTAATGTAAGGTAAAATTCAAACTGCTTGTGATGGGATAAAAGTGTAATAAATAAATAAATGTTCTGGTGTGGAAACAGATGTTACAGCTTTACCAGACACAAAGATCATATTCTACATTGGGCAGGATGTTAGTGATCAGGCTATGGCTCTATAACTCTAATATATTTGTCATGATTAGTTTGTTCACTCTTTAGATCACATATTTCTAACTTCTGATTGACAATATTGTGGAATATCATCAGACCTTGACAGACCAGGGCCTCTAAATTCACTTCCTTCAGTAAAGAGCTAATAGTTTAAAGAGGAGTGAGATTATTCTTTTGTATATTACAACAGTCCAAGTATTGGCAGAACTATAACCTTCCTTCCTTTTTTTCCTAAAGTTGAAAGATATGAAAAACAACAAAATCTGATCAGAAAAGGGTTAGAAATAAAAGATAAACCACTCTTATCAACAATAGTGTAAAGTGTGGTCACTGTATAAAAAGGTCCTGCATAGTTTGCCCTCCAGACCTAGTAATAAGAGGGAGGCTTGCTGTTGTTATTTTTGTACAGGCCACCTGTGTCAAAAGCTGGCTCTGATGAAACTTCTGCTCCAGAGATTGGGGGAATTACTCAAGAAAGAAACATGACTTTTCTTTACAGAGTAGAGGTGACACACATTGCCCTATGAAGTAGAGCCAATCCTCTTCAATCAGCAATCTCTTCATGAAGAAAATGACTTCTGCCCTGACATTACCAATGCCCAGAAGCCATTTGGTCAGTTGAAGTGAGGCACGGCAGCTACTCCAATGCTTAGAAGCAGAGGGACCCTTCACTTTAAGATTTTGTTCTAAGTGGGAGATTTCACTTTAAACTAAATCAAAGCAAAAAATCCCTTTGAAGCTACTCACATCTAAGGCAACTATCCTTCAATTATTGTATTTTTGCACATTTTGATTCATTCCATGTTCAAATAAATGCATTCTTCAGGAAGTGACAGAAAGCTTACAGTACAATATTGCATTTAGGAAATCTACACACCAAAAACATATATACTTTTAACTAAGTATAGTTAAAAGGGGTTATGTCTAGCAGAGAAGCAGGATGAATAACAAATAAATGTGTGTTGCCCCTCGGGTTAACATATTTATAGTTAAATATCTAAGGAAATCTGTGGTTACAGTAGAGATATGTTAGGTAGGGATATGAACATATATGTATTTTATGTGCAGATGATGATATATTGTTAGCTGAGAACCCAAATCATTTGCATCAAATCTTACACTGTATGTTGCAACAAGCAGTACAGATCTGAAAATTAATAGATCGAATATTAAAAGTTGTTCTATTTGATAGGGAAAATGGTATAAATTGCAAGCAGATAGGTAAATCACTATATTTTGCCAGAATGTTTATTTAAAAATTTGTGTGATAAAACAAAAAAAGATACATTAAAAATTAATAAGTTGTTATATGTGTAGCTATGTTGTCTCATACACATCAAGAATAAACTTTAAAATACATATGAGACTAAAGGGTCTATGAAGATTCTCAGACAACCAGGTCATGGTTGTCCCAAAGGTGCTTTTTTCAAAAAACAACTTCCTTTGGTTCTGCTTGAAGATATTTCACTTTTCATCCAAGAAGCTTCTTCAGTTCTTTTGGTCTTTTTGTTCCCTTTTTGGCTTGTTTATTCTCTTTTGCACACTATTTATATGTTTTCACTTTTTTCACTTCCAGCATTTTGCCAAGATCCTGCTAGGTCTTTCACCTTCTTCACAGTATTTTTGACATGAATACAAATTAATTCACAAATTTAGTTTACCATGACAGGGTATTATTTCTCTCCTACTTAGTTTGTTGTATCTCATTGTATAGATCAGCAATAGGACAGTTGGTCATTTGTGTCCAAACAGTTTTTAAATTATTTTTCAAATTATTCTCATATTTGTCCCAGAGGTGCTTTTTCAAAAGGCAACTGGACTTTTCTTACCTCAAGGTTTTAGTGTCTTTAGCTTACTCTTTACTTTATTCCTTCTTTCTGCACATTTCAATGTTTATCTTATATGATAGGCATGTTTGCAGTGATGGGATCAGCCGGTTCAGGCCAGTTTGGGCAAACTGGTAGTAAAAATTCTGGCTGGTCCCACCCCACCCAGCCTCATCCCTACTGGAGGAATCTAGCTGCATTTCTGTGTACTGCTCATGCTGCTCACTAAGGTAAAGCCAAAAGGCATGGGCCGGGAGGTGTGCGGGGGAGGGCAAGCTGGTGGAGGGGTGATACCATGGCAGGTGAGCTAATGCAGCGGGGAGGGAGGGAACCACATGGGAGTTTGTGGTACTGGAGCCCTACCCAGGTGTTTCCCAAAGCCACCCTGGTCTGCGAGGGAAGTGTGGGGGAGATCACTGGCCAGACTAGCGAGGTGGAGGGGCAGGTGTGCAGCCTTTGGGAGAGCGCTGCACTGGGGTGCTGTGTGCTCTTGGGCCTCCCACCCATCTCTGCTTCTCAAGGCAGAAAGAAAGTGATAAAAGCTTCACCCATGCCCTCCAAGGGCCCATTTGAGTGTGTCTTCTGTGGACTGCTAAGAGCCCAAAGATGGTGGTGCCAAGGCAGCCCACACCTCCTGCTGCTTTGGGCTGAGAGCTGTAAGCCATGTCTAGGAAACACTCCAGCAGAGGGAAGCTGCCATGGTCAACCCTAGCTTTGCTGTCTCAGCTAGGTATCTCAAATATGGCTGAGAATGGACATTGTGTTAGCCAGATGGGCTGGTAGATCATCCCACTGAGAATTCATCTCTCAAGGAGCCCAACCACTTGCCAATGGCAAAGTTGCCTGGACTGCCAGTGATGGGATGGGGTCCTTCAGGCACTTAGTTTGGGTACCTGTTTAGTAGCTCCAGCCATTGGCTATAACACAAATGTTCATTCTCAGCAATATTTGAGATTCCTAGCTGCAGTTCATTTGTGAGCACCATTGGCTGGGAGAGGCAGGGAGAAAGGTGAGAGGGCAGCATGGTTGGGGGCGCAGGACCCAGGCTTAGGCAGGCAGATTGGAGGCAGCTGGCAGATCGCTGGCTTGCTCACTCAGCTGCTTGCCACTCGGAGCTTGCAGGCAGTGAACAAAACCTATGTCATGACTCCTGCCTCCTGTTTCCAGGCATCAAGGAGGCCAAGCAGCAGCAGGAAGAGCACAGACCTCCTGAGCCTCAGGAAACAGTTGCCAGTGTTGCCCTCGGGCGAAGATGCTGTGTGAGGGGAGGTTCAACCCCCCTCAGGAGCCATGAAGCACTTACCACCACTCTGACACCCACCAAGCCTTCTCCTACCATGCTTCTCTTCCTGCTCCTCACAAGAAATGCTTGCACACCAGTGAGAAGCGGGAGGCCAGTGACTGGCTGGGCCTGCTTTAATGGAGAGGCATCCTTGCCAAGTCAGCGCAGCACGGAGGTCCGGTTGGCTGATTCCTAGCTAAAATGGACAGCAAAGCTAGGGTTAACCCAAGCCCCTTCTCTGCATCACAGTGCTTCCCGGATGCAGCTTACAGCTCTGAACCTGAGCTGCAGGAGGCAAAGACTACCTTCAGTCTTCCAGTTTCAAGCGACAAGAGATGTGTTATTCTGGGGGAGACTATGGGATTGTCCCACTTCCCTGCCAGCCATCTGGTCTTCAGTATGTGGCTCATCAGCCTCCGGACATCAGATTCCCACCACCCAGTACCAGTTCAGAGGTTCATCTCCCCCTGCCAGGGACGGACAGAGAGGGAGAGAGAGAGGGAGGGAGGGAGGAAAAAAGAGAGAGAAGAGAGGGGGGAAGGAAAGAGAGAGAGAAGTGACAGAGAGAGAGTGGGGGGGGAAGGAGAGAGAGAAGAGACAGAGAGAGGGAGGGGATGAGGGAAAGAGAGAGAGTGAAAGAGAAGAGGCACAGAGAGAGAGAGGGGTGGGAGGGAGAGACTTGTTGATTGTAAGGTCCTTGGGGCTGCAAAACTGAGCTTCCTGAAGTGGACCACTAGACTCCTAAACAACTTAAAAAACAATCTAGTAAAAAGAAAAGTCAACCAAAAGAGCAACATGCAATGAAAGCAAATAAAACATCCTCAGGAGCAAAACAAATTAAAGTTTAATTTGTGTATATTGTTTAATGGACTGCTAAATTGGCAAAATGGACTGCTAAGTTGGCAAAATGGACTGCTAAGTTGGCCAAGCCCACCCAGTCACATGACCACCTGGTCATGCCCACCTAGCTATGCCCACCTAGCCATGCCCACAGAACCAGTAGTAAAAAAAATCTGAATCCTACCACTGCATGTTTCTATATATATATTTTACCTATTTGATTAAATCTCATAGCACATATTAGTAACAACAAAGGGACTGATATTGTCTTTTCAAATTCTGATCCACTTCTAGAAAAATTGTCCTCCTTGCCATCATTGCATTCTATAACAATATAATACAAAATTTAATGAGATATTACATTTTTATGAAGTCATTTATCTACTTTCATTTAGATATGATTTTTTCCCCTCCTACCTGGATACCCATCTGGCAAGATAATGGAGCCAATGGAAGAATGGAACTGTTCTGCCACAATGCAATAACCAACAAGTGGGGAACTCAGCTGTTACCATTTTCAGAAATCTTTGCTCTTTCTAAGCAATTTGGCTTCAGGCATAGCACTTCTTATCAGGCCTACTCTAAACAGAAAGATAGAAGAGATGGCTAAGTGGAAGTCTGAGCTTTACTCATTTGCTATTATCAATCTAAAAAAGGCCAATTATCTCTTGTAGAAAATGAAAATGAATCAAGCACATTTTCTCAATCAAGAGTTTCTCATGTCCTTTTTTTCTGGGAGAATTAGTTCTCCAGGTGAAAAGCTCCAAAAGCAATTAAAGGGAATGTTGTACCCCTGCAGTACACCTTGATAATATTTCTTTTCTCCTCTTTCAGTGCTTCTTTATCATGCCCTGGAATCAAAACTAGGCACATTTGAAATAGTGCCTTATAAAAGAGAAGATACACTTTGCACTGACAAACAGTTGATCCAGCTGCACTTCAATTAACAGAGTGCAGGGCTCCTGCACAAACCAAACCAATGTTGGTTAACCTAAGGGAGAGAAGATCCATGGAGATTCTTTAGCTGTTTTCTTTGGTTTCCCCTGCTTTTCTACATTCTACAGCATTACTTTTATCCTGCCTTTGATACCCCATAGCCCATCCCTCTTAAATATCATTGTTAGAGCGTATATCTTGTCCAAAAATACAGTAATGCATTTAGGAAGCCTATCAGATATGTCAGCGCAGACAGAGCTTTTCCACTCGGTGAGATTGAAGGCCTAACTTCATTGAATTGTTTCTACAAAAAAGGGTGAAAATGTCTCTAGCATCAGAATTCATCCTCCCTAATATTTGAGTCCTGACTGCAGCACCAATGAATTTATTGGATAAAATAAATGCTGACATATCATATTACGCTCATTGAATGCTAACTTCAAAAAATGTTAACTTTAGAGAGAGACTTAAGAGAGCTAAATGTTGTACACACATCTGAGTAAATAATAATTTTATTGAAGCACATACCAGAATAGTTTCAAGTTGAGAAATTTCAGTTCTGTGTGTCCATCTTACAACTCAGTAAGCATTTCAGTTAAAAAAAGTTTGAATTCTTCAACAAATTGTAGGAAAGCCAAAGCTTTCACCATGTTATGCTTCTTTTAATTTTAGTAATAAAAAGGAGGAAGGGAGATGAATGGATTAAATACAGTTAAGTGTGCAATACAACCAAGACCAAATTCAAATTCAAGATTCAAAGGCAGTGTGTTTTAATTCAAAATTATGATTTGAATCTGCAAGGTAATAAGATTCAATTCAAATTGATTCCAAATACATTAGGATGCACCTGTCCATTGAACCAAGAAACCAGCTTCAGTTTATTGGTTCCATCAACGATAAGCAGGAGAGACACAGTATGATTGTTTCTTTATTAATTCACATTGGTCTTGCCAACAAGTTATGCAGATGCCTTCCAAAAAAGCAACCTTTCATACTAACAGTTTGATATGGTAATGATACATGATTTCTATTCCTTTTATTTATTTATGTGCTCTTTTATTGAATTATTTCCAAAATTATGCTCTCCCATCTCAGTACTACTATGGTATGTGCAGTGCTCAGAATCTTCAATTAATTTTGACCTCAACAAGTAAGACCATCTTTAAATCTTCACATGCAAATTGTGGCCTGAATGACATTTTCTAATACATAAGCAGTAAAGCTATCTGCGTTACCGGCACTTCTCTCTTTATCATATTTATTATTTCCCTGAGAGCCACTGGTACGGGAATTTCAAATTACACAAGATATAGATATTACAATTACATTGCATTCATTCATTCATTGTCTGCCCATCTCAATCAATGACTCTAGGTGGCTTACAGAAAATATATTGCAATTAAATTTTTTAAAAAAATTTCAAAACAATAAAAACAGTAAAAACATTTAAAACATCCAATTCAACATGTGCAAGAGCAAAGTATATGACCCATTAGCAATAAGCCAGGAAACAGAATCCTTGGCACATTCAGTACCCCAGGCTTGGGAACATAGACAGCTTTTTCCAGCTATATGAAAGGCTAACAGGGAGGGGGCCAAGTCATCCCTTTCTGTTTCTCTTGTAGTCAAGAAATGACTGAGAGGCAAGCAAAGCGATCCGAATGGAGAATGAGGCAGAGTGGGAATGAAATTCTAGAAAACCAACAGGATCAACAAGAACCACCAGCTTGCTGGCATGGAGTGTTATTTTAGGCTGGCTCCCCAATGCCCACCAATACACCCACAGCATCTTAGGGCAAGATATTAGGGAAAACACTGCTTTCAGAACAGAACCCTGTAAGCCCGTCTGTCTCCGCTGCAGGAGAACATTGAAATACAACTGGAGTCATGCAGACTTGAGCTTTAGAAAGAGTGTGTGGTCCTTGCAGCAAGACGAGGACACAGGAGATTGCGCTTAGTTGTCAGGAGGAATGGAGGATGAAATATGATTTGAACTTGACCCACCATTCATCTGACATCCTAACTGTACTCACATTGACTCTCTATATTGAAGGCAGATTAAATTGCTCCAGACCTGTATTACACACCAATATTTTGCCATCTAATGCATTAAAAATATGATAAAGACATTGGCCCTATTCTAAATCTTAAGGTCATGTTTAATATTTGGCAAGTTGAAAATCAACCATTCATTCTTTCTCTAAGCTAGTTTCTAATCAATGGCAGCACTTTGCTTCTCACACCATAACCACTTAGTTTCCTTTAATAGCCTCTTATTATTGTCTGTCAAGCATTCTTGAAGAAGAATATAAATTATATCAAGATTTTACATTTATTATAGTGCATCCTTAAGTAACTCTTCTAGGCTGCAGAGCAATGTTAATTCTTAAGAAAAATATCTTGATATTTTCTTATAAATTTAGCTAAATGATTTAATTTCCATTAGTTATTGTTTCACCATAATTAATGAATGCTAAAAAAAAAAACCTCCAGTACTTGTTGCACTTAAGGGGCATTTGTTACCTTTCATGTTTTCATTACATCTGCTTGATAGTCAGTGGTGTTCTATTATGTAGAGTCCTTTCAGCAGTCTTCTATGAAAAAATATCAGACTTAATAAGATGAATATTATTTCTAGGGCCTGCGATATTTATTTATTTTTTTAATCCCATTTAATCCCATTTGGATATGGTTACCTGTTGCATCCTTCCATAACCTGATGCCCAGAAGATCAGATTAAAACAACTACTATTCTTATAGCTATAGGAGGAAAATATAGATGGAGTTTTGGAAATCATTTTTATCTTTTATAGTCATTTATGTCATGTATTAGTAATTAATTAATGATACACCATCCTTTGTTGGGACTCCTAATGACTAGATAGATTTTCTCAAGACGTACTGTCCCTCACAATCTGGCATTTCAAGTCTCTCAATGTTTCAATCATTGGCACTGTAACTGAGGCCATCCACCTTGCTGTGGGTTATCCAATTCTTTCCCAGGCTTCTCTAGACACCTGTATTTGCATAATGTCTGGAGTAGTATAATTTGAGCATGATCAGGTAAAAATTCTGGGTTGATTTGATTTATGATGCATTTGCTTGTTTTCTTGACTGTCCACAGAGGGCTGTCAAACTCAAGGTCCACAGTCCAGATCTGGCCCATGGGGTACTTCAATCTGGCCCATGGGGCTGGCCTGAAAATAGCAAAGGACTGGCCCACAGTGCCTCTGATAGCAAAAAATGGCATGTGGCCATACCCCGTTTTTGCCCTGGACAGTCTTCTGTAGAACCCTGCCAGCCAAAATAGGGGATAGGGGCATGGCTATCCCATGACCCATTTTGGCCAGAGAAGGAGGAGTCCATCCCATCTGCAGGAGGAGTCCATCCCATCTGCCATCTGTCCCATCTTCTTTCCGCACTGGCCAGCCCATGGAGGACAACTACAATGCTGATCTGGTCCTCAAAGAAATCCAGATTGACACCCCTGGTCCACAGTATTAACAGGAGTTTTATCCAACATGACAGTTCAGAAGCATCAAACTTTTCTCACCCTATGTCTTTAAAGTCCAACTTTTGCTTCTACAGAGTGTCACAGGGAATGCTATGGCTTACATGACTCTGCTTATTGTCAGTTTAGACAGATCAGAGCAATTGAATATTTTTTCCAAGGCATTCATCGCTGCTCTAAAAGTGCTAGTCTATGGTATGTTACTTGATTGCTTGTTTTTTTACTGTTAATTGTTGATCTTAAAAGGCAAAAGCTCAACACCACTTTGATATTTTCATCGTCAATTCTAAGACTGGTTGTTCTCCTTGTTGTCATTTATTTGATTTTCTTTATATTTTATTTTAGTCCCATTTTTTCACTTTGCTCCTTGACTTTCAGTTCTACAGTTCACAGAACCTTTGCTATCATTTTTTGCTATCAGGGTAGTGTCATCAGCATATTTATATTTTTTTAGAACTACAATCATCTTCCCAAAAGATTCCTTTAATACATTATACATTCAGCATATAGGTTGAAATTAACAAAAGGAGTGAATAAATATAAATCTGGAAGAGTGGGCAAGGTATCGGAATATGGACAGGGTACAGTAGATAAATTTTAAAGCTTCTCATAATCTGGAACAACTGCTGGAAAGGGAAGGGGGAGGGGGGAGGAAAGGAAAGGAAAGGAAAGGAAAGGAA
>JANHFR010002903.1:96110-108830 GCA_032468015.1 Mimophis mahfalensis | reverse complement strand
AATAAATAAATAAATAAATAAATAAATAAATAAATAAATAAATAAACAAACAAACAAACAAACAAACAAACAAACATTGTCTCCAGTAAAGGAGAAAGTAGCGTACTAGACCTGAAGCTAAATTTTACTTTGCATTTAATATATGAGCCTCTATGGCACAGTGGCTAGACTGTAGCACTGCAGGCTACTTCTGCTGACTGTCAGCTGCCTGCAATTTGGCAGCAGGTAAAATGAGGACCCAAAATTGTTGGGGGCAATATGCTGACTCTGTAAACCACTTAGAGAGGACTGTGAAGCACTATGAAGTTATATATAAGTCTAAATGCTATTGCTATTGCTACATACAGCAGATCTTTAAACAAATACAAATATCATTAATTTTGAGAGCTGATCACTGATCAGTGAACAAACATGAATGTAACTGTTTTATCTTCTGCTTTGCTTATATCATGAGAAAAATCCATAATCTAAACTAGGCTAGGCTAAGAATGCTTTTCAACAAAAATGAAGTAGTATGAACTGCACTTGAGCTTCAAAGGACACCATCCAAAATTCAACAACCATTGGCAGATTTCAGGCATGGAATTAAGCTGATGTTTTTTACTTGATTGTGGTTCATTGATTAAATCACAGCTATTTGAGTTTTCTCACTATGTTAAATCCCCCATTGAGTAAAAATATGGCTACATCTAACTTAGTAAGACAAAAGCACACAAATTACACTTTAGTTTAAATTTATATGTTAAGCTGACAAAAGAGCTTAAACAGCAGCCTTAATAAAGTAGAAAAAGATTGGTTTAGGAAGAAGTCACTGATTGCTAGACAGAGGTAACAAGTACCTATAGAAGAGAATATTTGTAGTAGTTCAGGTATGAACTGTGAGGTTCTTGATGCTCTCTGAGCTTTCTTGTTTTCTTACAGACATTTCTTTACCTAGTTTGGTAATGAAATGTCTGTAAGAAAACAACCAAGCTCTGATGATGCCAAGGACCTCACAGATGTAACAAATAATTGGCTGACTAGAGATCTTGCTTCAAATCTTCGGAGCCAAACAATCCACGTATTAAAAATAAGCAGCAGGATAATAAACTTGGGGTTGTTGTTATTGTTTGTTTTTGTTGTTGGGTTTTGGTTTTTTTGTTTTTTGTGTTTTGTTTTTTGTTTTTTGCATTTAAGACAGACTTGATATGGGCCAGCAACATGGACAAGTCCACACAGGTTTTTGTGGGAACATTTTCAAAAATAGTTTGGACTTACCTTTTCCTAGTCTGGGGAAAATGACTAGCTCATCACTTGCTGTTTAAGTAAGATTAGAACTCAGGTTTCCCTATTCCTAGTCCAGTACCTTAACCACTTCTAGTCCATTGGTTACTAGACCAAACTGGCTGTCTAGAAACTAATAGGAACCTAATATAATTCTTTAAGTAACAGTGATGTATATGATGGCTAGCTGGCAACCACATTTTACAGTACAAAGTTTCTTAATAGTTTTAGGATATAGACTCATGCATCGAATGTTTAATGATCTAACATGGAATATTACCAGAGCATGGAAAACCATAGTTGTACTACACCAATTTAAAAAGAATCAGATTAACTAGTTAATTTTGAATAAAGATTTGAAGACATCCAAGTCATCTTAGCTTCAAAGAACCATATCAGATCCAGAATTATCATGTATCTGTTCTTTCCTCAGAAATGTAATACCATGTAGAACTAGATATCCATTTAATTCTTGAATGTAAGAAGTTACTTAAGTGTTTTTCTTCTGCCAATATTCCCCTTACGTTTGCTCGTCCCACTGATTAGTAAAGCATCTGCACAATTTCACATGACTCAGATAAAAGAAGAGCCAATGCTAAATATCATTAGTATTTTGTTTTGGTTTTCCCAGATCCTTTGTTGACTTCACTTAATGCTTTGTTTATGTTAAAGTTATTGGAAATATTTCTGTTAATCATGAACATCGATGTGAACTTTCATTTTGAGACTTAGTGAATAAGTTGTTCTTCATCCACCACTGTGTAAAGTAGCATGATGCATATCCAGGTTTTGTATATTGTATTCTGCTATATTGTTGTCATATACTCAAGCTTATACTTTGATAGTGGATGCAAAATTCATCATCCTGAGATTCTTGGCTTTCAATTTTAATTGGAAAAAAGTTTCTGGCTCTTACTGCAACATAAATGGTTTTGAAAGTTTTCAGGCAACATAGTTTCACTGTCATAAATTGCCATGAATAGCTTTTTACCTTCCTCATGACTAGTGAAAACAAATTGCTATAAGAGGCAATATAAAGCATAATCCTTATAGGTCAGATGATTCCAATTTTTCTTAGCACAGATTTGTTATTCATTGTAGAGTTCTGATCTAGCAAATGAACAGTTTTAAGAGAAGGTCAAATTACCTTTGGGGACAATACTGTTCTTCTGTTCAAGCTAAAGTTTCGTGCTCAGCATTTTTATTGTTGATAAGTAACAGGAGGCGCATCAGAAGCAAAAGTCTTAAATACAAGAATTACGAGAAGGCAAAGGCACATTGATTGTCTGAGTACAGGTAGTATAACTTTTTACCAATCTGGCAGTTTAACATATCAAGAAGATACCGTGTTGTTGGTTAAAAAAATATTATTGTTAGTGTTAAATTAATAGATCAGGAATCACTATTCAAGCAAAAGCCTGCATAAATGATATATGGCTAGAAATACAAATTAAATGTTTGTGTTAATAATATTCTGATAAATACAATTCTTAAAATATAAATAATATAATATTAATGATTAAAATAAAAGTAATATTATCTATCTAAATATTCTAAACAATAATCAACAAAAATTGCAAGTGTATACAGCATTAAAAAGTAAACACTCACATTCATAAGCATAGGATTAAAAAAAAACAGGAAAGAACTGGAAAATATTTATAAACAGAAGGTGACCAAGGCTATTGCTATTGGTATTACCTTTGCTTTCTTTTGCCACAGTCGTGCTCTTTCTATTTGCAGGTCTTTGTATTTTGTTGTCTTCTCCAGTTCTTTGTCTTCTATTCTACTCTCTCCAGGTCCTGCCATGTCCACTGTCCAGATTTTTTTTTAATCTTTCTTATCGATAGTTGTTAAGTCCAGGGTCTTTTGTGGCAAATGAGTCTTAATTTGAATTCTAAAGACTCCCAAGTATTTTAGCATCTTTATTTTCTATGACTTTCTCTATTTTATGGTGGCACCTGTTCTTGCCTGCAGGCAAATGATATTGCTTGCAGATCTTCCAATGCACCATTGTTGTTATTTTGCCATGCCATTGCTTGTAGTCAGCCTATGCAATTTTTTTGCAGCAACTATCCACTATTTGTTCAGATTCTTTGCACTTGCTGTCTGTTGTTGTTTTATCAGTTCTGGCTCTGTATGCATTTGTTCTTCACATTACTATGGTTTGTCACACAGCCAGATATTCAAATCGGATTTGCAGTATTATTATTATTATTATTATTATTATTATTATTATTATTATTATTATTATTATTATTATTATCATCATCATCATCATCATCATCATCATCATCATCATCATCATCATTATTCATCACTTCAGAACTTCAGACTGGGTTTGGCATTTTCTATCAAGTCCTTTTTGAGGACTTGTGATAGGCAAATATTTAATAGTATGACAAAAATCGTCACAGAATGTAAGCCGTTCCAAATAAAGCCACCTTTTCCAATTGACTGATGGTGAATTTGTCAATGCTGATAGTGTTCAAGTGGTCCTCCAGTTTTTTTGAGATTGCACCTGTCACCTATTACTATTGGTGCTATGCTTACTTGCCTTTGCCATAGTCATTCTACTTCTGTCTGCAGGTTGTGATGATGATGGTAATGATTCATGCTTATTTTATTTACATAAATTGCATATACATATGTAGAATCTTATGATGTCAAACCATAACAAGAGAAAACTAATATCCCAAAAGAATAGAGACAAATTTCTGAGAATCTATAATTTGCTTATTACAGGAAAGCCACAAAAGCCATCAAAATTGTACTGGTTTGTTGCCTATTTTTGATAGAACAATCTCGGAGTCTTGGAGTTAGCTTCCAACAGCGTGTTGGGAAATAATATTCAACCTATGGATTGCAATTTTCCTAATCCTGGCAAATTGTTTTTCTTCCTTGCCCACACTTATGAAATGAAATTAGCTATGATTTAGCTTGTAAAAAAAGGGATAAACATGGCAATGAATGCTAACAAATATCAGTGTTAGGTAAATGATTAAAAATAGAATCGATCCTATACAAATAATCTTTTCAGAGGAGAGAAATCACAGAAATGAAAAACAGAAGGTTATACAGTAGATCAGCTACAAGCGGAAAATGCTGGCATCTTAACGTAAAATAATTAGTGTAAAATTAATATTTTTCTATTTTAATGATTAAAACTCAATATTTAATTTGAGTAATGGACATTATCTTACTTTAATTTAATTGTATTTATTTAGGTAAATAAAGAACATACCCTGTTTCCCCGCTTATAAGACACTGTCTTATATTTTTTAGAACACCAAAATTAGCACAAGGTCTTATTTTCAGGGGATGTCTTATAAAATTTCTAAGCATGTGCAACATTTCTTTCACCAGATATAGAAAAAGAGGAGAAATTAGTCTCCTCAGTCAGAGCCAGGCGGCCGCTTAAAGCTGCCTTCATCGTCTTCCGCCTCAGCGCTTTCCCACCATGGCTGCTGCCACTGCTGCAAGTTTGCAAGAGACGCTCCGTTCGGCTGAGTGAATTCTCTTGCTCAGCCCAACGGAGCTGTCGGGAGGGAAGATGAGCGAATGAGGGAAGCGCTTCCTCGCCACTCGGGCCTTTGCCCCCCACCCGCACAGAAAAGTTTTAAGCGGCCAGTTCGTCGTCTTCCACCTCAGTGCTTTCCCACCGCTGCCGCCAAGTTTGCAGGAGACCCCGCTGGGATGGTGAGTGGCGGAAATGGGAACTCCCTGTGGAGATGGGGGAATTCCCCACCTCCCAGCTGGCGTCCGGGGGCCATTCAGAGCCAGGAGAGAGAGGGAATCCCTGATAGAAGCGGGAAATCCCCTCCGCTGATCAGCGGAGTGACGTCAGTGAGCGGAGTGAGCTGGCCGTGGCTTTTGGGGGGGGCAAAGGCCCGAGCCGCTGAGAGGTCTTATTTTCAGGGGGGCTTATATTTCAAAGGCAGGGGAAAAAGTGGGGGTGTCCTATTATGGGAGGAGGTCCTATAATCGGGGAAACATGGTAGATAAGTGGGAGGAGTCTAAATTTAAAAAGCAATGGATTCCACTAGCAATACATGTGTACAGGTCTTCAAGAATCACATGTTTATTTTAACAAATGCATAGAAACCAGTAGCTCAACCTGAAACAATGGTAAGGAATTGTCATGGTAACTGGATATTATGTAAACTGCAGGTTTAGGGCCTTGTGTCTGATTTACCTGAATTTAACATGTGATGTGAGGGAGGGGGTGACTGCCAACTACTGCTGAAGGAAGAACCATTAATGTTGTTGTTGCTATTGTTGAAATATTCCAAAAATATCCTATCATTATTTTTAAAAAATAACAAATGTCCACCTGTATGAACCAACTAATAAAATAGGCACATCAATTCCCAATATGAGAAAATCTGAATAGTATCTGTTCACCACCCTATACCACGTAGCTATTGTATTAAAGATGTCAGAAAAAATAAATTATCACTCTAATTAAGTATTACAAACATAGTTAGGTTTATATGGACTTATCTCCCATGAAAGTGCTTCAAGCCTTCTGACTGAATGGATAATCAAGTCTATTTTAGGATTTACATATTTGTTTTTAAATTATAATTTTGAGTTCCTACAAAGAAAGCGTATGGTCAGGTTTTTTTTAAAAAAAGTGTACTCATTCTGCTATTAATAATAAACCTCAAACTATGGTACATCACCTTATTCACTAATCTATAAAATCAAAGGACCTAGAATAGATTTTAAAAATAACACAGGTATTTTACTTGGAACAAAAGCATTTTACTTTCAGCTCACATCTACATGTTTAGATGTTTTAGATGTCCCCCTTCAAGGAAAGAGACCTTCAGTTTCTGAATCCTCTTGTTTACAGTGGAAGCCTCTTTCTGATCTTAGAAAATGATAATACAAATAGTCCTTGTCTCAGCTGTACTGAGCCAGACCTGATAGTGGAAGAAAGGGAGCCAGGAGGCATACCCACAACAGCAAAACCCAGCTTTCATCCAGCTTCAATCACCAAACAGGCAGGAAACTCAGTAGGAAAACCCTGCAACTGTCAGCGCTGGTAACATCCACTGCCCAATGCCCTTTTAAATGTCCAGAGCCCACCCCTCCCATTCAGTTGCCCCACCCCACTGGTAACCACCATATGATGGCCAGTAGCAGGAATTGCCAAAGTGAGTCACTGTGGAGCACCCCCACTCAGCTAGGCGCTGCAGGTTTTCTCAATGTATGATGGTGCTGCAGTTCTGTCCAATGTCAGGGCCTCTGCTGGTGGGCCCCTGTGCTGCTCATCATCATCCCTGCCATATGGCACCCCGACATGCACTATCAGTGGTGAACGCCCTGGCTGTTTAGTGCAAGGGACGTAGAGCCACTGCTGGGAAGGCAGACTGAACACAGCTGCAGGAGAGTTGCTGCCACAGCCACATTCCTGCCTAGGTATAGTGAACCCCAGGCCGGGACTCAACAAGCAGCTCCTCTCTATCAGGGATCCACCTGGAAGACAGGAGACAAGGGTGTTAGATATGGCACTACGACAGGCCCTTTGGCATTCCATCATCCAAAGGGAGGGCTTTGCCACATTTTGTTTTGTTTGCAGTAGGTCAATCAATGGCAGTGCAACTTTGGTGAATGATGGGATGAATTGTCTATAAAAGTTGGCAAAGCCAAGGAAACTCTGCAGTTGTTTCTGCAACTCTGCACTCCGGCATGCACAATCAGTGGCGAATGCCCTGGCCATTTGGTGCCAGGGATGTGGAGCTGCTGCCAGGAAGGCAGACCGAACACAGCTGCAGGGGAGTTGTCACCACTGCATTCTCCCTCAATATGGTAATCCCCGGGCCAGGGCTTGACACCTTGACTTACAATCCCAATTGAGCCCAATATTTAAATAAGTAAGCTAAGTAAGACAATTGTTAAGTGAATTTTGCTCCATTTTATGAGCTTTCTTGCCACAGTTGTTAAATTAATCACTGCAGTTGTTAAATTAGTGACATACTTGTTAAGTGAACCTGGCTTTCCCATTGAGTTTTCTTGTCAGAAGTTCCCAAAAGTGGATCACATGACCACAGAATACTGCAATCGTCAAAATTACATGTCAAGCAACAAGCATCCAGATTTTGATCACATGACCATTTGGATGCTGCAATGGTCATAGGTATGAAAATTTGTCCTAAATCATTTTTTTCAGTGCCATTTTAACTGTGGATGATTACTAAATGAATGGTTGTAAGTTAATGTGGCAAAAGAAGGCATGCTGGAGAAGATCAAGGGGCATTATAGCAGAAGCCACAAATCTTCTAGATCTGAGACCTTTCACATTTCCACTCTTCACCCAAGGACAATCTTATTTTCTCTAACTCTTGTAGAGCCGTATAAATAACTTTCTCCATATATTTTTTATTTTATTTTATCTATTTAAATTTATCAGCCACCCAACTCCAATAAATTCTGATCAGTGCACAAAAATTAAAAAAGATATATATGCCTATTCCTAAATGTCCTAGAAGAAGTCAATTGCCAAAGAATGGCACCAATTTAGTAACACTATAAAATATAGAGTCATTTAAATGCATATACACACTAGCCCAGTCCTTTATGTTTGGCTCTGCAAGCAGAGGCTCAGAAGATCTTTTTTCAAAACTTTATAGAAATTCAAAAACATATAAAATACAAAATTGCAAAGAAAAAAAATTGAAAGAGAAAAAGAAAGTGTTAGGGAACTTCCAGCTTCCTTCCATATAGATAAAAACCCTTTGAACTAGAATCAACTGTAAAAAAAATACTTCTAACATCATAAACAAGTCTAATCATCAGAAACTCAGATTAAAAGTTCATTTCTTTCCCTTTGAAAGATTCAAAAAAGTTAGAATGGTTTCCAAGTGTAAATGAAACTAGAGTTATTTCTTTAATCAATTTTACCATCTCCATCAAGTCTGTTAACTTTACCACCCATTCTTCCATTGTGGGTATATTTGAGCCCTTACGTCTCCCTACAACGAGAAGCCTTGCATCTGTTGTAATAAATATAAAAACAATGTTTCAATTTTTCCAGTCTTTTCGTCCATCAAACGTAAAAGAAAAATCTTTGGCTTCAATTGTACATTAGGTTTAAAAATTCTCAGAGTGAAAATTTATATCTGATTCCAATCAATCTAAGCTTTCTTACATGTCTACCACGGGTGATAAAAAGTGTGGGGCTCAGAAGATATTTGGATATGACAGTTTGCATTTTCACATCTGTCAGAAAGTATATTTAGACTGTCCATTCCTAAATGTCCTGAAAGATAGTCAATTGTCAAAGTATGACACTATTTCACTAATGCTATTAAGAAATGAAGAGAGTAATAGAAGACTTCTTCCAAAGGTTATACAATAACAAATGCAAGCAAATACTATAAAACTATTTGTTGATGAAAGCTATCCATCAGATTCAGTTTTTGCTATCTTGCTTGTTTTCAAATTCAGACAAGCCCTGAGAGCTTTGTTCTTATTTATTACTAACCGACTACCCAGCTTTGCCTAGGTATTTATGGCTTCCTAGGGAATGCTGCAGCCTGCAATTCCTAGTGTTCTTTGCCAAATTTGCATGGCTTGCCTCTATTGACTGGAGAGTCTCCGATTTGCATGCCTTGCTTGTATTGGCCATTGTTGCCTTGGTGACTGCAAAGCCTTCTGCATATGTGCAGTACAATGCAGCTGGGGGTCGGTACTTTTTTAGGGGGCAAAGAACCTCCAAGGCATTTGTGTCTCCCCCCACACACACACACACACCCCAGTGTTTGTCTCGGGAATGCAAGGTATATGCCTGGCAAGTTTGGGCCACATTGGTACAGGGATGGAAGAATCTCTTCAGAACATACCCACAAACACACACATTTCTATTTTATAGATATAGATTTATTTAGTGTATGGCAAATACATGGATTTATATTAGTTGAAATGTCCAGAATGGATATTCTGTTGAGAAGCACCACAGTCACACTGAGGGATAGAGACAAGACTTCACTTAAACAATGAGTCCTTGCAGACACCAGTTGAGTATGGATCCTGTTCAGAGTTGACCAATGCAGGCGTGTAGGGTCATCTACATAACTGATCTTACCTATAAAGCCCTGAATGTCTTGGGACCGAACTATCTGAGGGGACATCTGCAGCCAGCTTCATCTTCCTGCCGTCCGATTCGCACCCATCGGGAGGGTCTCCTTCGGGTGCCACCGATAACAGAATGTCAGTGGTCGGTGCCTAGAGGGAGGGCATTCTCCGTTGGGACTCCCACCCTGTGGAGGTTCCCGGTGGAGTTGAGAATGGCCCTTGATCTCTGCACCTTTCGGAAGGAGCTTAAGACCTGGCTCTTCGCACAGGCAGGCCTGGACTGATGGGAGTTTTCAGTTTGTTTATAGTCATTATTTAATTTAATGTATTTGACTTTGTATTTTGTGTATTTCAATACCCTGTACACTGCCCTGAGTCCCTCGGGAGAAGGGCAGTATATAAATCCTGATAATTAATTAATTAATTAATTAATTAATTAATTAATTAATAACTGCCATTATCTGGGTGTTTAGCAGCCCATTTGCCTTTCCACTATGTGTTGATGTCAAAGTTGTTAGACAACTGATGAGAGAGTTGTAATTTTATTGTACTCCTTCACTAAGGCTTCCTGCCTTCTTAGAGCTGGTGGTGCAATGTGGCTCAGGACGGAGACCCATTTTGTTTATCTGTTGCTGTGTATTTGAAGAGCCAAGAGTTCTACAAAGATGTCTGACTGCCAACTGTCATTAACTGCCAATTCTTCAAAGTAGTCTGGCTTCCAATTGTTGCTAGTCATTTGGTTCACACTTCCATGCTATCCGGGTGCACCAAGAGGAGGCAAACTAGCATCACACCCTAAAAGTTTATTTATTCTTATGAACTTCTACAATGGATCTTCTCCAGTAAAATAAAAAACAGTTTCTATGATGATTTTCCAGGATAAATCTATACATTGTCAGGGTTTGGAAGCACCCATGTGGGTGTATTAAACACAAGCGGAAGCAAAATAAAGAGCAAGACAGCGTTCAGTAAAAACACTTAAACCAAACCAACCAGGACTCAAAGCCAACAGGCAGCAGCAGCAGCACTTTTATCTCAGTTACTACAGTAATTGCCTCTTTCAACCAATCAGGCAACTTACTGCATTTACATACATAAAATGGCTGTCTTAAAGCAATACAGTAACAGACTTACATTCCTGGCTTGTTCACCTGACACAATCCTATCAGGAGATTGCCTCATGACATACATGAAGCTAGATTCTAATATATTTAGCAGATGAGTGGTATTTCTGATTTAACGCTATGTCTACAGAGTGAAAATAGTTGTCCATAATCTTAAATGTTTATTCAATAGCTTCTAACTAGAGACTGATCCTGGAGTTCTCTATGCATAGCATGTGATGGACTTTCTCATATCATCATGAGAAATGGTGACTCATGCTATCTACATCTAGGAATTGGTGAATCAATATCATTTTTTTTATATCCATGTTATTGTCCATGTTATTAGTTCTTTTTGTCCATCTGGGCACTTTTTTTTTTACCGAATACCTTTGAAGATCCACAATGATGGTCTTGTTATATAAATTTATGCAACACATTTTAACATACATTTCCCTGATATAAGCTATTAAAATGTAAATACTTTTTGTTGCACATATCTTTCAGAAACCTACATTCATTTTCAGATACATCTCTCAGAAATGGATTTTTTGTGCAGATTTCTGACCAGACAAAAAAGAACGTTAATGAATTCCATTGCTGCAGCAAAGTAATTTTCCGGCAGATCTCACAAATCCATTTGCACATATCCAACCTGTCCAATTTCCAACAAGTAGGTCAAATATTTTGGAGAAATACTGTTTGATTTGCCATCTTTAATCCTGCTACATGAAATCCCATGAAGATCTTAGACCTGAAGACCTAATATTTGGAATTTATATACTTTCAAAGATGGGACCAATGGCTGGAAGAAAATCACCACTGAAATGAGTATAGACATGGATGAGGGTAGTTTGTATACCACTCATACTCCCTTTATACTTCTTTTATATTTTCAAATTATACTTCCCTTCTTTAAAATTCAGAAATAGAGGACAAAATACACTCATATGAGGATCAATTATTTAATATTCTGTGAAGAAGATTTTTTATTCACTATAATTATCTATTCTTTGTGAGCTAATTCAGGTATTTATTTAGAGATCCACATTGACCTTGTCCATGGAATTGATAAGTCTGCCTTGACAGTCATGTCCAGGTCTCTATAGATTCTCACTGGATCACATGAACACCTGTTGATCACTGAAAGTTATTTTTAATGGGATGGGAAAAGAAGAATCATCAACATTGTAAGATGTATTGAGCCATGTTATGAACATGTTTGGGCTGGGGAGTTATCTTTTTTCTCTTTTTCCCCTTTTTAGGGGGTAAGTAAGGGGTAAGGGATTGTTGTTGTTTTTTTTAATAACATGCTAATCCTATTTTAGGGTTAATAGTTTCATTATGGGTTCATAGGTTTCCTATCTCAAAAATCCAGAAAATGATCAACCAATTTTGTGGAACAGTAGTTAGGTGGACCATGAAAAAAGGGAGTCACGGGGGCTATTTATAAAAGCATAATCTATTTGTTATATCCTGTTCTTGTAAATCGAAATAATTTACCCAGTTTTCCAGATAAAAACTGGGCAATCATCACACAACACTAACTTTCATGCTAGGAGAATATATGAATTAGATAGGTTATTGTTTAATAATCCTGGAGCAACACTATATAAATGATCTCTAATAATCTTTACTATTCTGATGATGTATAATCAAGCCTTTTATGATCAAGAGATCCAGTTTTGGTAGTTAACAAAGTTCAAGCTTTGGAAGTATCAAAGTGGTCTTCTCTATCATCACGTAAGAGAAAGTGAGAATGCATTTCTTCCAAACTGAGTCAGAGATATCCTTTCCTCTTCTGCAGCTAATCCACTTAAAGTAGAATTTGCAGTTTCAATAGTTATGCTGACATATTATTGGAATAGGCAAATCAAGTGAGCATCACAAAAAGCAAAGTCTTATGAGTAAGGTGCCAAACTGGAATTAACTATTTTTACAAATATTTATCAGAACTATACAAATGTACACTCTATATGTATCTAATGCATGTTGAATTACAGTTCAGAGAAGCATAAATGTGCATTTTTTATTTGTTTAGCTAGTGGAAATTAATTGAAAGAGCATGCATAAAGCAGCTTTTTTCCTCCTCTACAAATCTGTTCTGCTAATTCTTCAAACTATATAGGTACTTGAGTAGTTCAAAGAGTAATTTTTAGGTTTTTAAATTTCCTTTGAAATAGAAAATAGGGTTGTGTCACCCACCCCAACAGCACAACTCTCATGTTTAAAATTCAGCTGCAACAAATTTTAGAAATTTAGTACATAAATG
>JANHFR010002903.1:71695-83247 GCA_032468015.1 Mimophis mahfalensis | reverse complement strand
TCGGGGTCGATCTCTGCCCCCCTGCCAACACCCACTGCATACGGCCTGAGAGAAAGGAGGAGAACCACCATAAAATGGTGCCTCCCACTCCCAACCCCCTAAGCGACTGCAACAAGATACCATGCTCGATGGTATCAAAAGCCGCTGAGAGGTCTAAAAGTACTAGGACAGAGGAACAACCCCTGTCCCTGGCACACCAGAGATCATTTACCAGCACGACCAAAGCCATCTCAGTCCTGAAGCCCGACTGGAATGGGTCTAGATAATCAGCTTCATCCAGGAAGCTGGTGAGCCACCACACTCCCAACAACTTTCGCAATGAAGTGAAGGTTGGAGACAGGACGAAAATATATGCATGAGTTACATATGCTTCTATGTTGCTTCAGCCTTATGGCTCCAAGCAATGTACAGCACAACATACAATACATATTATCAAAAGCATTACGCATATCAATATCAATAACAAATACCATCAACATATATTCAACATAATATAATAATAGCATCATAACACACCATGCAGCAATACATTGGTCTTGTAATAGCTTATATATAATCTCTGATTGCTGTCAGTGGGAAAGCTTACTAACAAGGGAGTTAACAAGTGCAAGAGACCAGGGGTGATTTAAGAGAAATGTAATAATACCTGTGCCACCAATTCACCTTCATTGAAGCACACACCTTCAATGGCTAAGTACACAGAGCTGATTCTTATAGGGAATACAGTTATGTCTACCTGTTGTAACCAGTGGATTTCCCAATTCCCACTGGAGAAAATGGGATAATGAAAACACAGTGCATCAGCTGGTCAGCTGGGGGCTTATTGTGTTCTACTGTTGCAACTGAATCTTCATTTGGACCACTCTAAATCTCTTGGGTGCATGCTATGACTGTTCTAAAAGGCACTGGTGGTGTGTTATGATGCTTTGGTTGATAGGCTTGGGGTTTCTTTTCTTTCGGGTGGGATGCATTTTTGTGTTTCCTGTAAACTATCCATACATAATATTTTTAACTAAAAGAACTTTTGAACCAATTTCTGGCTATATGCAAATTTGCTTTCATATAGGAACTGAAGTCAGGAACAAAAATATTATAAGAAAATTGAGGTATTCCAAATATAGGGGTAAACTCTGTAGTATGTGGTAGTGATTACTGTGAATTAACTAACAGAATATTGTAGTTGTATAAATGTTATGCATATAAAATTCAGTTATTTTAGTGTAAACTTGGTATCTCTCTCACATTCTCATTGTACCTGGATCAATGTTCTTTTTAATAACTAATTGATCTTTTATTAACATACAATAATTCATTTACTAAATGTAAATTAAAGACTTAATTGAGCTGCTTAATCTGAAGTGTCAGCCTCATAAGCATAATGTATAGTTTAATTAATTGAAACAGCTGATAACAGCATGTCATCTGTCACTATATTCACTGACCTGGGAGCAATTCTCAGTTTGAGGAATTTGCCATAAACACAGGCAAGGATCTGGTCAACTCATTTACTCATGAATAACCTTGGAATTTTATCTGTACCAAAGGGACTTCATCTGTGTGCAGTTTCAGTGAAGGACGTGGGTTTAAATTGGTTGAACTGAATTTATTTCAGTGGGGGGAAAAGTTCACATTTACAACTTTTATATCACTATTCTGAATCTTTTACATAGAAGTGATATATACCAGTCTGAACACAGGATCAAAAGTATACTCCTGTCAGTATAAATATTACATTATTATTTCAGCCTAACCTACCTGGAGCCAATTTAAGTCATGCATGTAATACTTATGGATATAGATTTGCTTTGTTTAAAAATCAAATAGGATATCAAACATCCATAATGTCCTGGCATTTTTTTCGTTTGCAATAAAATAAACACCAAAAAAAGCTGCCCTCACCATTACACTAAGCTTAGGATCTTTTCTTTCTTCCCAAAACTGTTCTGATGATGGAGAAATCAGTCCACAGTCATTTGTTGTTGTTGTTAGTTGCGAAGTCGTGTCCGACCCATCGCGACCCCATGCACAATGTTCCTCCACAGTCCCTCCACAGTCATAAACAGTCCTAAACTACAGGATAGCGTATTTTAAGGCTTGTATTATGCATAGGCCACAGTCAAGAAAATGTCACATATTATTACTGACACTAAACTGCAATATGAGACGCGGTGGCTCAGTGGATAAGACGCTGAGCTTGTCAATCAGAAAGGTCAGCAGTTTGGCAGTTTGAATCCCAAGCACTGCATAACAAAGTGAGTTCCCATTATTTGTCCCAGCTTCTGCTAACCTAGCAGTTTGAAAGCATATAAAAATGCGAGTAGAAAAAGAGGGACCACCTTTGGTGAGAAGATAACAGCATTCTGTGCTGCTTTTTAGTCATGCCGGCCACATGACCACGGAGACGTCTTTGGACAGCGCTGTCTCTTTGGTTTTGAAACGGAGATGAGCACTGCCCTCTAGAGTCGGGGATGACTAGCATGTATGTGTGAGGGGAACTTTACCTTTACCTTTAAACTGCAATATAAATCTGACTAATTTAAAATATGATTTGTTCTATATTGCTTATATGTATTCCTGGTTGTTTTTATGTTCCACCAATTTCTTCTAAATATTTGTCGAAGATATTGAGAAAACAACCTAGAAATTGGTTAACAAATTGTGATTACTTAATCTGTAATATTAGCTTTGGCTCATTCAAGAATTCACAGTTGTAATGAATCCACAAAACATGAACTTTCCTAACAGAAATCAAGAACTTGATTAATGTCATCATGGTTCTGATATAAAATCTATTCAGAAACATCTTAATTTAAGAAACATGTGCCAGATAATTTTCCAAATGGTTTGATAAGAGTTTCTGAATGATCTCCAGTTTAAATAAAGTAATTAATGATTAATCATTGGGAATATTAGGGAGATACTGTATATGTATTTGGGGATTGCATGTCATTTTGTCAGATGTGCCAATTTCAACATCATATAGACAAGCCTAGTTAGGATTACCTGAAGAGATAACTTCTTTATTTCAATGTTTGAGTTTTCCACGGTGGCAAGTAATAGTTGTCTTTTCTTAATTGACATTAACAAAGAAAAAAGAAAATAACCAAAAACAGAAGTAAATGAAAATATAAATGGCAAAAATAAAAATAAAGTTATTAAAGAAAAAAAATAGAGCAGATGTTATTTTAATTGCCCGTATTATCAGATTTTCTAAGGCATTTTAAATAATGCATCTCTAGAAGACATATACATATCCCAGGTGCAGTACAATGATCTTTGGAATAAAACAATCTTCATATAATAAATGTCAAGGCTCTTAACATTTTGATAGGTTTAAAATAGTCAAGATGTAATTCAATATCACATTCACACTTTTAGCCGTTTTTTTAATAGCATCATGTTTACAACCTTCATAACATTGAACCAAAATGTACTTTCAGTTTTTGCTTTTATTTTTGCCTATAGTAACATAATTTGTAGTTTGATTTCACACAGTATGATGAAATGTGATTGTTCTTCCAGCAATTTGCTCAGTTCATACATGCTAAGTCAAAAGCCTAAAAAGCATTTGGTTGGGCATGCTTTATGATTCAGACCTTGCCAAATGTACAGTACAGGAATATTTAGTCTGGGAATAGGGAAATGAAGTATATCCCTGCACTAAAGTAGGCTCTTGGGTATTTTCACTCCCAAAGTGCAGAACTGCATCTAAATGCTTGCCTTTGTTTGGTTTAAGAATATAATTACTTTGACTCTGTCACAATACTATGCCATGTACACTTTCCAATTTGTCTGCAAAATATCACTATCATTTACCAAGGAAGTTGTCACAGCTTACAGTTAAAGTATCTTTGATTAATATAAAAGTTTTTTTTGTAGGTTTTTTTTTAAACATACACACCCCTCTTTATTGGCTTGCATATTTAAAGTAATGCTACCAGGAATGGAGAGCAGAAATCCAAAGAATATGAATATATCAGTATAAGCATGCTTCTTTTCTTCAGCTTGGTATTGCTTTGATGGATTGCATTTGGTTCTATCCATGAAAGTTGCAGAGGAAGTCATTTATAATATTGATGTGAAAGCAAATGACAAGAATGCTGTGACTTACTTCCAATGCTACAATTACCAAGGTTGTCATCCCTTTATGTGTTAATGCTCTAGATTTGACCTGTTTGTTAAAATCAGATTTGGTGTTTCTGAGGAAAAATCAGCAGCAGCTTCTAGATGTTTTGAAGGACAGGATGAAGACTAAAGTGTAGAGACATATATCTTATAGTGGATGAATTGTAAACCTGACAGATTTCAGCATATTTGGTCTTAGCCATGAACTCACTGGATAGCCTTTTGAAAATCAATACTCCTCAAACTAAATTAGGTCTCTTACATAGTATAAGAAAAGTGTATTGAGACACAGATATCCTTTTAAGTACTGAGAATACAGATCCTTTTAGGAAACAGGGACATTCAGAAAAAATATTCTGCAAATGCATTTCCTCCTTCATGTGACATTGACAGTGGACAATGCATCAGTAGCATACAGTGTCATACTTAATTAATGGAAGTTCTAAAAGTTGATCAAAAGGAATCACATGGTCTTCATTACTATATACAGTATGGCTGATGGAACATATCCAAATTTACACCGCGATGCATTATCTTTTATCTCCGTTTAGAAAATGAGACATGATTTTAAAGTAATTGTTTTCTAGCAATTGTTTCAAAAAGAAAGTTAAGTGCAAATAACATAAGAAAAACAATAGAATGAATTAGACTTAGAAAGCATCATAAGCTTAAAAAATTAAGCTTCCAGAAGATAAACTCAATATGCTTCAATCAACAGCTCATACTCTGGGGGGGGGGACAATCTTACCTCTTTAAACAGGATATTTACCACATAGTGCTGTATAAAGTATTTTCTTTAGTAGAATAATTGAGAAGGCCATGCATAGAAAGCAAGATATATACGTTTTGATGATAATTTTAGATGGTGAAATTATTTAATTCTCTCTCAGCTCAACATGTCACCTATGGCATCTTCTTCATCACAACAAACCTCCTAGATAGTCTGAGTAAAAATTGTACTGGCTTAAAATCCCTTAGATTAGCTTTATGTTTGACCATAGACTAAAACCCGACAATTGCTTTGCATACATGGACTTCTCTTCATAGGCTTTATGAAAAAAAAAAAGTGTTTTCCACAGTTGTGTAGAAAAACAGCAGGTAGGATCTGGACAATGGTCTATCTCAGTACCATACAATATTATTTTATGCTGCATATAGTCATAATCTTATGCTTATGGCCAGGTGTAAGAATTTCCAATGTAACACTGGATTTCATTTAATGAATTACATAAATATATTTCAATATAAATAGGAAAGGGAATGTGTTTAAAATTAAATGCATACAAAATAATATAGAGGTAAGTCTGAGAAAAAATATTCTAGAAGAAAACTAAGGACATTTTTTTTTCTTTATGCTTTGCATATTACATTCTGATTTTAAGGGGAAATATACCCATTTTATATTCACATTAGTCGCCTGAGTTTAAATCTCTCACACCTGAGATTAATACAGGCTTCACCCTGAATTACTTTGCAGTATGAAGTAGTTTTGAACTGCAAAGCTCTCTACAAATTCACTTCACTTTCAGATATATAAAAGCATATAAAATATATGAAATATTAAAATTCTGTGTGTCCACTCAGATTTATATTAAGATGCAAA
Source organism: Mimophis mahfalensis (assembly GCA_032468015.1). Classification (NCBI taxonomy): domain Eukaryota; kingdom Metazoa; phylum Chordata; class Lepidosauria; order Squamata; genus Mimophis; species Mimophis mahfalensis. Next base: position 77,519 of record JANHFR010002903.1, on the reverse strand, counting down.
AAGTGTGAGAATGCATGTGTTAGTATAGTTATTTGCCTTTTATATAAAAATACATTTTCATTTCAGAACAATTATGAAGAGCATCAACTGCCATTAATTAGATTTTTTCCCTGGTTAAAATATGGAGTACAAGGCTCAGTCATAGACTTGTTCATTTATAACTAAATTTCACTGAGACATTTATTCCACGCAGAAATACAAAGGATTTCAGCAAAATGTTTAATTGCAAAGACTGTTTTGGTTGCTATTCAATAATCTTTTATATGCTGAAATAGAAAATACCGTTTTAAGGACCAAAACAGTATCCATACTAAATTTGCCTCTAAACAAAAGTGAAAATGTAATCTTCTCATTAAATTTGTAAAAAAAATAAAAAATAAAAAATCCATCTGTTGAAGATGAAATATCAAGTTACATTTTCCTAGTTAATAACCATTAGTCAATTGTTATTTCTGCAGCATAATATTGTATATAAGTGTTCAACTTATCTAAAAGCCACTGTTTTGTTTTACAAAAAGCCAGAGGAGCCATCTTCTCCATGCTCCAGAGACAAGTTGAAAGGGAGATGATTTCCTGGCATTTACTGCTTAAAGGCTGATTTTATACAGGATCAATAGGCACTTTTTCATAATTGTTCCAGAGTCTAGATTTTCATAGAAGTTGAGGAAAGTCATGGAACCACCTAGCTCAGGTCACAGCAAAAAAAAATTAATAGAAGTTAAAATAAGTGAAATGTTTTCTTAGGGCAAGAAAAGAAAAACCTTTGGACCGTTCAGAATTGTGTGGTCAAAGCAAAATTCCAAGCACCTTTTCCCATGGATTATAATGGGTGGCACAACTGAGAACTCTCTTTATGCCACTTAGGTAGCAAATGAACCAATTTGGCACAGTGGTTAAAAGCACCAGGCTAGAAACTGGGAGACTATGAGTTCTATTCCTCCAAGTGGCCAGGAGAAATGAGTCTTCAGGGCCTTCAGGACCTTCTGCAAAGCCAATAGGATTCTGGCTAAAATATCAGGAGAAAAAAAAAGAGAAAGAAATAGAATACTTCTAATGGCATAGCCCCATCATTGTAAACATCAACGTGTTTAGACAAGCTTTTATTATAATTCAAGTTCAGCTGAAATTAATTGAAAGCAAAGCCAAAAGCTAAACATTTGAATATGTCAGCCTATGATCAAGCCAGATCCACAAATATTTAACAAACAACTGCTTACCTGTTCAGTTACAGTTAATCGATGCACAAAGGCTATTCACCCTTTCTCACAATTATCTGGAAAATATTTTCCTATCACAGCAAAAATAGTACTATCAGGAAAGATGTCTGAAAACAGCAGATTGCAAGGAACTAAGGCACAGGAGAGTATGAGATTGACTTCCATGTGTTTGTTCTTAATAAACTAGCCCAAAACTTTCAGTTAATCAATAATTTACTGTACTTTTTTCAATGGCAAAAGCTGATTATAAGTATCAGCTTACAGTCTATTTTAGAAAAGCCTCACCAGATCATTCTTGCTTTCATTCTTTCTGAGTTGTCCTTGCTGTAACAGGTACTGATTTTTCTCTCAACTATCCACTGGTTACTTTAATCTTTCTTTAGTCCTGAACTATAAATACTTGGTAAACCTATAATAAACAGTTTCCTGAGTCTCTGATGGTGAGAAAGCACCAGCCACATCTAATAAGTATGTTACAACTGAAGTTAGAATTGAGGTGATGTATCGTTGCCAAAGATCACTGTAGCACAAAGTATCAAAGAGTCTTCTTTTGTTGTAAACAATTAATTAATTATTTAATAAAACCTTTCTAACTAATATACATATAGCTTCTGCTACCTTTCTTCCTATGAAGTAATTAAATCTTCTATGAGATACTATGGTGTTGATCAGTCACCTGTGTGACAAGGAATCCCACAGTTGGCTTGAGGGAGGGGGTTTATATAGCTTCCCAGTGACAGCTAGCTAGTAAATTCAAATCACAGCTCGCTCTGTGTTGTTTTTGAATATTTGAATTTATGCTTTTAGCATGTTTACAAGCATAATGCTAACACAGTAGTTAAGGATTATCCTGCCCAAATAAATGTTTGCTATCACTGTCATATGTGAACTATGTTAGCTTTCATCTGACTCTAGAAATCCCATCTGTTTTTCTTAAAGATCAAGTGCATGAGCTTCATTATGTTCCTATGTAGTATTTGTCACTCCTTTGATACAAATAAGGAACGGAACTAAACTGAACTTGTTCTTAGAGGCTTAACCTGTTGATGTGTTTATTTTGCTTGACCCCACTCCAAGTTCTGCAGACTCTTTCAAAGAGTGTTCTGTTTCACGTAGTTGTAACTGTTAGATACATTGATATACTACTGTTCTTAAAATGAGATTACCGGTATACCTGTATAGCTGCTAATTCTTCTGCATATTATGCACTGGAGGCAATTCTGGCAAATCATGATGGTTATCAGAATAAAATATGTATACTAAAATTAGGTCAAGAATAGAACTGGGGTTTGTAGCATTTGTATGTTTGTAGTGTTTGTATTATTATATGTGCTAAGCAATATACCTACAGTATATGGATAGGATGTAATAAAGTTAAGGTTGATGTAATAAAGTTCAAGGTTGACAATAGAATTGATTTAAGTGATGTATTAATCGTAGTAGGATGATAAGAAACTTTCTTATTGTATTGAAAATCAGGGGGACTTATTGCCCCCAGTTGTTTTATGTGGATTGTTTGTCTGTGGATTGTTTGTTTGAACCCCTTCCCTTTTGTAATTGAATCTCAAAAAAAAAGAGGATATCTAGCCATTAATATGTTTCAAGATACCTGAAAAAATACTGTATGACCATTAATTACTTATGACCTTCATATTCATACTCCAATTCTCTTGCATGATTGATCTAGCATTAGTATAACTATCAGTATTTGTTTTCTTTAAGGTTGTATGCTGATCATATTACACAATAACTGTTTTGAGGTTGGATTCAGCCAGATAGTCCTCACATTCTCAGTGATGCCTAAGTGGCCTTCATGAAGGTTTTCAGCACCTCTTTTTGCATCTAAGCTGGAACATAATTCTGTCACTAAAGAAAATTAATTTTTGTGACACTATAAATCTTCCTCTTTCTGTAAAAAATTGGATAAGTAGACATGCTGTTCAAATGTGATGACTAACCATTCTGAAGTTCCTAGAACTCTGAGGCAGAAATAATAATGTAGCAATATACATTGAGAGAAATAGGAAGAAACAAGTATTGAAGTGCATAACATTGCATTGTAAGACTTCACTTCCTCTAAAAGTTATTGAATGAAGATCAAATAATTTCAGTGATATTTATGCCTAAAATGTTTGGTACAAGAGTTATACCACATCATTCATAGAAATCAAACTGGTACCTAATCCAAATTGAAGCTAGTTGTGAAACAAATGACTTTCTTTTATATATTTTTTTTCCCAAATAATTTTTATTTAAAGAAAATATTACAAAGGTTTTAAAATTTACAAAAACATCCAAGAAAGCAAGAAATTATAAAGGAATAAAAAAACAACAAAAAGATATCTGAAGAAGCAACTTCTGATCTTCTTTGCAGCACTTACTATATAAGCACAGCAGTTACAATCTCCACCCCTACATATTACATGTCATGATTCCATTCTTCTCATAAACAAAACTTTTGAATCAATAAATCTTGAAATCACCAGTTTGTTTTTATCCATTTTCAGCAAAAAGTCCATAAAATGTTTCCAGTCTTTTTTAAAAGTGTTCCCTCCTTAATCAAACAAATCAACTTAGCCATTTCTGCAGACTCAACCATCTTCACAGTATGGCAGTTGATAGTACAGAAAGCAACACTTTTAATCAAGTTAGAAGTTATTTGACATTTCTAAAAGTTGTATTTTGTGTATATATAGAACCGTTTTGAGCAGTTAAGTTGAAAAGCACATGACCTCTTATAATTGTGCTACAAATCTTCTAAGAACTAATTAGTTAGCATGGCGTAATTTGAGTCCATCTGGATCTGTCAAAATCCACTGGCCGCATCAATCAGCAAGAATACCAAAACAGCTATAATTGGTAGAACATCAGCATCTGTAGTAGTAGGGAAATCATTATCTCTAGCAAAGGAGTCTTACTCCTGAGTTTTGTTTCATATTATTTATGTACGAACTAGGCAGTGTGTGTGTGTGTGTGTGTGTGTGTGTGTGTGTGTGTGTGAGTTGCTTAGCTTACTGACAACTTACATTACAAACAATTAGTCTTTTGGGGTCTCTATAGAACTTCACACCTGTCCTGAAGTTAAGGTACCAAGTGGTAAGACAATATTACCCAAGGTTGAATGGTCAGCAGCCAGTGAAAGCAGCTTTGAGTTGTCTTTACTATTAAGATTGGCTATACGTTCAGCTAGATGTTTAGACTGGATTTGGCATTTTTGTCCATCTTACAAGTTCTTCCCAAAGTCATTGTTTAGTAATATTAAAGGTATTGTCCAAGAATATAAGCTATTCCAACCCTATTGACCAATGATGATTTTGTCAATGCCAATGGTTTCAAGTGTTGCTCCAGATCCCTTTGGAGATTACAGCCAAGCTGCCTATTACTAGTGGTACTACTTTTGCTTTCTTTACACTGGTTTGGAGGTAAGAAAAAGATTTCTGAAAATGTAAATTGGGAATTTCAGTCCTTACGGGAGCTGAGAATCAAGCTTGCTTTTTTTTCAGAATAAAAGAAATAGTTTTAATTCTGGCCTCGGAAGAGTTACACATTAACTATATCTGCTCAATATGCTGCCCAAAGCTAGGCCTATTCTGACTCCTTAGAAAAGAAATTGGCTATCCAATTTCTCTATACAAAGAAACAAATGCTCCTCCTGACCATTACCCTTTGCACCGGCATATATAAATCCTCATTTGGGCCTTCTCCCGCCACCTCACCCAGACCCACAGGACTTTGTGATTCCTAAGTAAACTGGGAAATTAATTACATAGCTGCATTTATAATAATTTTTCTGATCAAATGGTTTGACTTTGCAGGCTAAATTAAAATAGTATAAATATGTGATATATATGAATCTGGTCTGGTGGAAAGGCAACCTGGGCCTGCTCAATTTTTCTAGCTGCAATGTTTTTTCTGCTACCACTGCACATCTGAATCAAATATAGTTCATTTTATTTAAAAGAAATAAAGAGGGGGTTTTTTCCTATTTCAAGAAAATGAATGTTAAAGCCTGATAAGAAACTATAGGCTGCTTTCAAGAAGGTTACAAAAAAAAAAATCCTGCATCTTGCATTACTAATCCTTTATCTTTTATGTTAACAAAAAGATTACTGACATATTTTTGAATCAAAGAAAAATAAAATAGAAAATGCATCTAAAGGACTGCCTAACTTTCATGCAACACACAAGTCAGTTGTTATATGTGATTTTAGAAAAGAAAAGAGAATTACGGAAAATTCATAATACATTTCCTTTTGTAAAGTGAGCAAAACAACTCTGTGCAATAAGCAAGACTACTGAAGGGGAGAGAGGAGAGAAACCTTTTCATGTCATAGACTAAAGACAAATGGATTTCCACCACAGAAGCTGATTTTGATAGCAATGGAGCTATTTTGCAAATGCCTGATGGTGCTCCAAAGAGGACATATGGCTTTCTAAGAGCAAGTCAGAATCACTCATTCCAGCAGGGTCACTACTCTTTAAGGAAAATGCTTAAGCAACACAGGTTATTGCCTCCTGGACCAATTTAATTACAGTGGTCCCTCTACTTACGAGCTACTCGACAGATGAATTTTTCGAGTTATGAGGGGGAAAAGTGGCCCCGCCCT
>JANHFR010002903.1:48628-62716 GCA_032468015.1 Mimophis mahfalensis | reverse complement strand
CCCTACCCAGATCATTACACCACTGTCCAGAGATAAAAACAAGGTCAAGGGTGTGGCCACCAATATGGGTGGGAGCCGATATCAAATAGATTTACCCATCTATCAGGATGCATAACTGGCAGGTCACTGATGCAGAGATCTTCCATGCCCATGACCTGTAAACCAGAGGATTTTTTTATCACAAGTGTAACCTTCTCTTGAATGAAGATTACAATCAAGTTCAAAGGTCACAAGCACAAAGGAAGGGTAGAGAGGAAAGTGAGAAGGATCTCTGACAATAAGCCTGTTGCAGGCAAGCCTACTTCCATACCTGAGAACTCAGCCAAGCTACCTTTCATGCAGATTTTAGTGCTTTTCAGTAGAGCCCCACATTCTCATTCAATAATGCTAACAGATGTAGAGGAGGGATTATGAAGATATCTAATATTGTGCCTCAAACAAACAGTGGAAGAAAGAAACCAGGGTTTTACTTACATCGTCAGTGTCCTAGAGATAAAGGGAAGCAAAGCCTAGCTGTCCTTTATCATTTCCTCAGACTATCACTTCTCAAGAAAAATACTAGTTCTCTGGAACAATAAATCTGAGCCCTTTCCATTTTCATTTTCTTCACTTCCAGTTTTGGCAATAAATGGACCAAGAAAACATGAGATAGGTGGAGACTCTCTTTATGACGGATGCAGAGACAACATTCTTGGGTTTTGGCTAATCAAAACTTCTCTAAATTCCTGCATCTGTTAAATAAAGAATTATAGGCAGCTCGTCTGAAATGATATCAGTCCAGCACCAATTGTCCATTAAACTGAAGCTGGTTTGACTCCTGCCCTCTAGACTCCAAGCACAGTATTCCAGGTCTATTCTGTCACGTGCAGTGGCACAATCCAGCTCGTTCTGACTGGGCTGTCCTCATATATCCATCAGATCTCTAAGTCAATCCTTGCTTTGAAGTTGTTCATTACTCTGAGCACAGCTGACTAGTAGGGCAGAAGCTGGCAATCCATGCTGTTTTCCAAAGAAACATAAATTCCATAAAGTGCCATCTTGCTGATTGCTTCTTTCCAGTGTATAGATCACAGTGTTACAGGAACCTGGAAGGCCGTTTTGACCAGAGGCACTGATAGATTGGGGAAAAATAATATTGGTGACAACCACAGTGCTACCTGCAAACATTGTCAAAGCTCATGTCAGCCTTCCGTCTAACTTTCTCAGGCTTAGTGAATTTGAGTGTTGGAAGAGATCCAAAGTTTTGAAAACCATTTTAAACAATGGTTTAGACAAAGGAAATAAATACAAATGCCAAGGTACTCTTTGAACTTCCTGCCTGCCCAGTGGATTAAGAGTGATGGAGAAAAGAAATTAATTCTGCCTGTATAATTAACACAGGGACCAATTCTGGAAAATCTTGAGCTTGTAATGCACCATGGCACCATTTTAATTTCTTTTTTTGCCCCACTGTCTTGTTATTGAAACCAAGAATGGCTTCTATCAAATATCCCTTAAAGGTGGAAAAAAGGGAAAGAGGAAGGCAGCTAGGTTTGTCTCAATGGAACATGATAAATTAGACTTTGCAGGATAAATGGAGACAGGGCGAAGGAGAGAGCATGGAGTGTGAATTTTTATACACCTCCTCGGCAGAGTGTGTGTACATATACCTACATATATATTCTCTTCTGGAATGACCTCCTTATGCCCCATCCATCAGCCTGGGGTTGGCTTATTCTAACTAGCAGATTCTTTTCTTCTGTCTAACAGGCCCATCAGACACAATCTGCATGCCAATTACTGGAACAGACCCCCTGATACTAAAAAATGGAAATTAGCTGTCAAGGCAAGATATCAGCTGAGCAGTTCCTATTGCTTGCTCTCTGTCTGTAGCTCATATCCATATGTAGTCTGCCCTGCTCCAATGAGGGAGCCCCCACTGGAAAAAGTAATCTAAATTTTCCCTCTCCGCTAAAATACTGACTACACTTTATTGTTATTCCTATTACCTGCCAACATTGGGGCATAATGTGATATTTACCAGAGGGCAAAAGCTGTTTGGAAGGGAGAGAAAAGAACTTTGATAATTGCATTTTGATGCTAGAGAGATCAAGCAATCCAATAAAAGGGCACTCAAAGGAAATGCAAATATAGGACAAATACAACAGGCAAACAAAATGGCTTCCACAATCCAGCCTGGTCTGGCTTCCATTTACACAGATGAGCTTTGCTTTGCTGCCCAGACATACATGTGATATAGTGCACAGGAGCTTGGGCAAACTTGTTTTTTTAATAGTAGTACAGCTAGAACAACAGCAATTGTGTCATTGGGTTGGTCAGCGAGACTGTATGTGGTGTAGTGTGAGACTACATGAAGATGTCATAACTTAAGGTAAAGCAGGCATGCAAGCAAAGAGAATTAAAAACACCCAGGAATTTGTTTCAAAATCCTTCCTTGGTGGTAGGTAAGAAAGAAATAAGTCAATAAGGAAACAAATGGGGTAAAATTCCCTAAACCAGATAAAGGAAGTTGAGTCTGAGTACATGGAACCCCCTCCCACTTCAACAGCTACCAGACTTATAAATTAACAAGACAAAAATAACTGCAAGTCCTTTAAATCACCAAAGCAAGAACTCTGGAGAACAGAAAAGGGTCCTGAAGGCCTCCCATTCCTTGAATCCTCTTTGGACCCAGACTTGGTGGCTTCCATACCTCTAGCTAGTGTCTGGCAACTAATTGAGTAGGATGTAAGTGTGTGTGTGCATGTGTGAAAGAACTAACGTTCGTTGTAATCAAAATAGTTTCGCTTTCTTCTTTAAATTCAATGGATCTCTGTATATTCCAAAGAACTCCTTTGCCTCAGTGATTTTTGTGTGTTCCTAATTATTTCCCAGCTATTAACTAGGGATGTGTGTCTTGTCTGCTCTAGCTCACCTACCTGGAAAACCCAGGTAGAAGCACAAGGGGCTTACAAGACCTGCATGCCTCAATAATCTGTGAATGATAGGCCAAACTGTGATTTATTTATAATTTTCTTTATTGAAAGCAGTTTCATATTTTGTGTACTAGGCTTAGATTGGACCGCAGGCAGCACAGTTCCCGATTGTCCAAGCCCAAAATTTCAAGTGGGGAGGCATAGGGTTAATATTTAGGGTTATTGGTGGAAAGATAAAAATAGCATGGAGAAGACCTATATACTACCCTGAGCTTCTAGAAAAATATTGAACAGTTATGGCAATCTTGATAGTAAATTAGAAAATTAAAAAACATCATTTTTAAGTTGAAATCTTACTTTGATTACCAACTTTGATTCACATTTGCCGAACTGAATAATGGATGTCTTGTCTCCTATTGCAATTTTATTAAAGTTTTAAGAAAAGGATGTCAAAAAAATAATCATCTTGAGATTCTTAAGGCAAAAAGAAGGTAGGTCTAGATATGATTCAGACAGAATGCTTTTCACAGCATGTCCTTCAGTCACTTGATAAGTGAAATGTTTTCTCTGTTTTCCTGTTGGAAATGATAGAATTGGATCTTGTAAAATTCAATTCTGGTTTAGTTATCAAGTTACCCTTACCGTCCATGTTCAAGCTGACTGGCTGACTTATATAAAATGTGATATGTAAATTCATCAACCTAATAGAATATTATTCTTCCCATGAATAATGTCCTTTTCATCAAATTGTAGCAAAGGTATCAGGAACAAAGGGTCAAGACTATGCATTAAGTTGCAGTTCAAAGCCTATGTACAAGAATCTAGACAACTGAAGTTCAATACTAAATTAGCACCAGATAAGAATCAAGAGAATTGAAGCGGGCTTGGACTTGGATCTTTTGTGACAATGTAACGACTCTAAGCTGGTGACATACTTAATTTCACACTCCACTGTACCTCTCTTCTACAAAATGTAAGGTGTGCTATACCTACTATCTAGTTACTATCTTGTTCAGGCCATACATAGTCAAATTCTTCATGAAGATCTAACAGACCAAAATTTTCTAAGCTTGATTCTTCAGTAGCATGCAGCAATTCATATGAGTCACATTTTTCAGAATTTTTCATTTTTTAGATATTTGAATTCAGCAGGATCCTTATTAGACAATATGCTTCTGAACTTAAGCAGACTTCTGAAAGAACGGTGAGTAATTAAGTAGCAGGATATTCCATTAAAAATACTCATCAGACGTTTTTATTTGATGAAGAATATGAACTTAACCAGCTGTCAGTGAATTCATTATATCTGAAGTAAAAATTAGATTAAGAAACATATGAAGATTTTTAAAATGTATCTTGAAGCGAGAGAAGGATAAAAGAGAGAAAGATAACAAATTCACTTCTGTCTCTGTGTTTAAGAGATAGATTTAACCCAAAATAGATAACAAACAGGTACAAGAACACCACTGAAGATCCTATTCCTTATCTCTCACCATTTGCCCTGGTGATCAAAACAGCTCATAGGTGCAAAGAAAATATGCAATTTCCTATGGCAAGTTCCTAAGGACTTTCTTGTCCTTAAAATGAGAAATCTTTTGTAAAATATAAACTGAATACTTTTAAGTCCTTTTTTTCATACCTGAAAGAGATGAATCTGGCATCCTTGTCCCCACATTAGATTTGTGGTATGGAGTAGGACCCAGAATGAAGGGCAGGGTCCCAACTAGGTCAAAAAGAAAAGTTATGCTGCTGCCTGTTCAAGATTTCCTCTTTTCACACGAAATACATGTTGGAAAAATGGTACTGTAGTTTTGCTGACTGCTGATAAAGTAGAAAAATTAAGAAGACTTTCATTGTTCAGCTGTGGCTGGGAATATAGTTGATACTGTATTTCTAATTCAGCCCAGACACTTTATACATATTATATAATCTACCTTGAGTTGCTAGACCAGTTTCAAATCAACTGAAAGTCATGGTGTAAAATAACAGTAGTGTCAGTGTTCTGAGTAACGCACCCATTGAAAGCAGAACTCTAAGGCAGGTAGATTCCTCAAAAAACATGTTTGTTGGATGTATCATATCGGCACAGCCGATGAAAACTAACCCTAAAGGTTCCCAAGGTTTTCACCTAATTAAAACTCCCCCACCCCAGGTGTCACCAGTCACATTGTCCAATGAATATACCTGGAAGGCTCCTCTCCTTCTTCACCAGCCACCTGTTATGACGACCTTGGTTTCCGCAGGAAGATTTTTATTTTGACTGTTACTTGGGCTATCTACTTCCCCCTCCTTTCCCCCTCTCAGGTTTCATGGCAACTATGAGGCAGCACAAGATAACTTCAGCTAGGTTCACTTCAAAGTTGAGAGTTAGACAGCCTTTTTCCATTGGAGTTTTCCATTTGTCCTTCAAATGACATGCCAGAGATTCTTCTGAGAACTGAGGTGGCTGGGTCAAAACTTATTTGTCGTTAAATTAGTACCATTAACATAATAGCTACACTACTGTCACATTAAAAGTTAGTATCACATTCCAGAAGAGCTTTGAGAACTTCATGTGAAACTACCTAGCTAGCACAGGTTATTTATCCCTGGGTTAAACTGTTCCCTATCATCCAGATGATCAGCCATTCTGGTCTTCACTTTAAATGCCAACATGACGTTTCTCATGGCCCATCTCATTCCACTTTTTTTCACAGGAGTGTAGAATCCAATGACTTATTGCTAACTCCAGAAAATAGACAACCTTGTTAGTCTATTGCAGAAGAAACAAAGGGGCGTTCTTCACAGAAGATTAAAAGTGCAATTACTAGTCCTTGAGCTGGCAAATCATTTGTTGCCCCTGTTGCCAATCTTTGTCCTTCAAAAAGCACAATACTGTCAAACGGTGTTATCCTTATTTATTGCCCATAAAGAGCTGAAAACAGGCTGAGTGCACTTCCATAAGAGTATTAATCCCATATTTCAAAGCAACCTGAAAACAGCTGACAGGTATGGGTAATGTTATACAATGAAATGGTAAAGGCCTGTCTTCTTCACTCCAGCTTCCCTGGAGAACCATCTGAAAGGTTTAGACTCCCCCGTTGATCAGAGCAGAATTGCTATCCTTGGACTGGAGGGAAAGTAGTGGCCAATAGTTGTCAGGCTAATCTCATACCACAGGATCACCTAGCTACAACCCCACAAAATTGCCAGATTATACCCTGGCTTTTTGCCTACCTAGTTGGTTAAATACAAAAACTCATCCCAGTAATACGTTGAGGACAAAATGAAGGACATATCACAGAGACACTGAAGGTTTCTGGAATATAACTGTGTCATGGTTAGAGCGAGTAGAGAAAGCCTAGAGAGACTTGTAGCTGTAACAATTTAAAGATTAACACGCTAATAGTGTTTCCACTGATTCCTATTCTTCAGCAGGACTGAAGCTTAGTTCCAATCTCTCTCCCCTGCCAATCTGTCTGTCTGTCTGTCTGTCTCTCTCTCTCTCTCTCTCTTGCATGGATTGTTCCCTGCTCAGCCTGTCCCTGATCAGTAGTGTTTTCATAGAAGCTGTGTTGTTGTAGCTCCTGACAAGCATCACATACCCAGCTTTATAGTTTCCTAATAACCTCATACATCAAACCAGAGGAGTCTGTGAGGCCCATGTAATAAAAGTGCACAGTTTATGTGCTGAATATCATTATCAAAAGTCCCCTTTCTCTTGCTTGTTATGCAAAAATTCACAGGTTCCCTGGAGTACCCAGCACAGAAAATGGATCAACAAAATCAACATTTGTTATTTTCTAGGACTTGAGGCATATTATATCTGGGAGGGGAAAACAGAATGAGTTTATCCAAACATTTCATAAATTGTTCCAGTTAAGGAAAGAAGGAAATGGAGGACATCTGGCGGCGAAGAAATGAAACACAACTAAGTGGAACAGAAAAATAATTGAACCTATACATTGGGGAAGGGAAGGGGAAAAAAGAGAGAATTTTTAAAAAGTTCAGCCTTGATTGGAGAAAGTAGCTATAATTGTATTCATTTCCGTGAAGATATGATCACACCTTAGTTAATCATAGATAATTTTACAAGAAGTTAGGTGAGTTAAATGAACTTACAATGTTCCCAAATAAATAAATGAACTTAATTCCCACATTCTGTTTCAGGATAAAGAAGACAAATCTCAAATTTCTCTCCCATCCCAGCATGTGGACAAGAAGCATTTATTGGTGAAAGGAACTGAAGTTTTCTTTTTCTTTTTTCAAAAAAGCTAGTATAATTATGAAATATTTTTCTATTAATAGTTCCCCAAATAGATTCCAATAATGACTAAACAGATGTCCTGGAGATAATAATTTATCTTTTGAGCGGTCCTTGGTATTCTCTGAGCTTGTTTTCTTGCAGATGTTTCATTACCCGAACTAGGTAGCATCGTCAGTGCTGATGGTATTACCTAGTTTAGGTAATGAAATGTCTGCAAGAAAAGCAGCAAGCTCAAAGAGCAACAAGAATCCTTCATTTCAACTCTGAGCTACAAATGTTCTCCTCTATTAGTTTATCCTTTATTTAGATTTTCCACATATTTAACTAGTGTACATAAAGCTACTGTTTGGCTAAACTCCTGGGAATTTCTATATTATGTGATATTTTAAGCCTCGGATTCCCCAATACATCTGCAGGACATCATCAGGGAGGAAGCTGCCCTAAGGTGGTGGTTTGTTGGTTGGTTGGTTTTTCAAATGGCTATTGCATCCTCCTTACTATTTGCTGTGTGTGTGAAGGAAAAAGAGGGATTGTGATTGTGGTATACATCTGTACATCCACCTATGTTATTAAACATAAAGAGAAAGGAGACATTGGAGTTGCCAGTGTGAAAGGAGAGAAAGCAACCTGTTCATGAATTTTGTGCTCAGAAAATTTGGAGGGTGTCTGAGAAAGCTTCCTCGGGGTGATTTTGCTTATTCTCTTATCTACTAAACCAAGAATTATTGAATTATTCAGGAAAGGAGATCCTTTAAAAAATCTTCAAATACACACACACATCTCCTTTTTAACCATAGTATTATCTTTTATCTAAACCAGTGTTTCCCAACATTTACAATTTTAAGCTGTATGGACTTCAGCTTCCAGAATTCCCCTGCCAGCAGAGCTGGGAAATTCTGGGAATTGCAGTCCATACAGCTTAAATTTCCCAAAGTTGAGAAACGGTGCTCTAAACCAGGGGTGTCAAACTGACGGCCTGGATGCGTCATATGTAGGCCACACCCACCCCAGCTCCCCAGATGGGGAAAACATCACAAAACATCACATGACGGCAAGGTGGCGTGGCAAGTTTGACACTTGTGATCTAAACCATAACTAAGGAGATATGAGACAGGATTAAAAGGATCAGTCTCACTCTGATTTTGATGCTAAATAAATTTAATTATCTTTCCAAAATAGCAGTGCAGAGATTAGTCATCTCCTTTAAAGGATCACTCAAAGGGACACATATACCACGAATAATGACAGGCAGCATGAAGCCCACAAATATGGCATCAAGTCTCTATCATATCAGCTTCAGACTCCATGCAATTTATTATTCTGCAATATGGCGGAAGGACTGGACCAGTGGGGTTGCAGCTCCCCACTCCATGGGTTTACTGTATTCTCCTCTCTCCAGGAAATACTGCTTGCCACGGAAGTTGGGATGTTCGTAGAAAACCCATGCCCCATCCAGAACTTTGCAAGAATGAATTTCTGGCAGGTGAAACTTCTCCATCACAGAAGGGCAATCCTCTGCAGATTCATGCATTTGACCGTTAAAGTCACCCTTCTCAAAGAGCTGGATCTGATATTTGTCTCCACCAGTCTGTAATGAAGAAGGGAGAGAATATAAAGATTACTAAAGAGTTGAACACAAACCTTTCTGCCTTCTCTTAAAATGTAAATGGAGAATATTCATTATCACAAATAATACCTTGTAGTTGGAGATACATACACTACACCACAGGATGAATACATGTATTCATTATATTTTACAAATATAATTTCAGCAACATTTCTGCCATATATTGCAATGTAATGTGATGTTCAAGAAAAGTTTATCACCAATGGCAAGTGTTATAAAACTATATTGTAATTAACGTCAGGTGGCCTCCATTTTTTCTGTGAGAGTGGAGTCTATAGGATCATTTTCACTACAACAAAATTAGAGAGTACCTTATTGGGGAAAGCTGCTGTAAGGTGTATCATATTCTCAGGGCTATGTTATAATACTTTGGTATTATTACCAGAATCTCTATATTAACTTACTAGAATCTTGAATTTGGTAATACCTTTACGGATGAAAAGCTCTGAGAAACTCAAAATTTACACAAACTTTTGGTGTGTTGAAATTAATATATACTGGCCTTTGTCCTCTGACAGTATATACAAACTATTGTCATATGGGATGATGATGATGATGATGATGATGATGATGATGATGATGATGATGATTCAGGGGCCACAGAAAACTCTATCTAAATAGATCTATATCTACTGTCTTAAAAGAAGTGAAGTAATAGGTATACACAAACACACACACACACACACACACACACACACATTAGATCCTCAGGGTTATGATCCTCAATTTAACAGACTTCTGATGTAATGGGTATAGTTTTTAAGTAATAGTGGACTTTGCCCAACAACAAAGTCCAATGTACTTGAAACAGTCTGGACAACGTTCCATATTTCCCTTTAAAATTGTACATGCTTCTCAATGCTTCAGTTTCAGTTCCAGGTGAATTAATGGCCACAAATATTGGTGTTTAAATTTGTATTTGTAGGTAAAGTTTCATCAGATATGGCTGGAAGAGAAGGAGCAGCAAAGAAAAAGAGCAAATATTTGTAAACTAAAAACTGACTGTAAAAAATTAAAATCAGGAATGTCAACTGCATATGATTAGTGTGGTATAAAAATAAACTATCAGATGTCCATATACTAAAAGGTAAGCTTAAAATGTAAGTACTATTAGTAAAAAAGCAGAAACTAGAACAGGAAGGCATATGAAAATAGCACAGAAAATAGCACTTCGTGAAGCCACATTCATGGGACTTTAATATATGCAGTGAGACTGAGGTCAGCAGCTAGCATAATACTGGATCACATGAGAATAACTTTCAAAACCAGTGATAAATGGCACCGCAGTTTTGTAAATGGCATGGAGTTGTTAACAAGTGAAGCTTTAAATGCACCAACAGAAGAAACAGAGACATTCAAGGAAAGTCTATATAAACCAACTGATGCCCCAAATTTACAACGCCAGTAAGACTGATTTCTCCTGGCATTTGTCTCCCAAGGACATTCAGACCTTTTAAGGATGAACATCAACAGTAGCAGGGTGAAAAATCGGAAAGAAAACCTCAGCATCACTTTTTGTAAACACTAATAATGGATTGCACAGACTGATGCCAATCAATGTGAGTAAATTGTGTTTTCTACACTATAGGAAAACAAACTATATACTTTGTAATTTTAGGGAAAGAAGAATCCAGAATCCAGAATCCAGAATCTCTTCAGGTGGCTATATCATTAAAATAGGTTTTCTAATGTAAAGTACAGCTCTGTGTTTTGGGCCTCAAAAATCCCAACCATCAGTTGGCAGAATATTGATTTAGTGGAAATACCTTTCTTGCCATTAGTTTACTAAGTCAAGACAGAGGTGAAACTCCTCGGTTTTGGGAGAATTCCTAAACTTCATTTTCATATGTTTCTTCTGGAGATCTGGTAAAATTTGGTTACATTTTTTCTCTTTTAATATTTTCTTTCTTTTTTTTTTTTTTCAAACGTCTCTTCCCATTTTTAATTTTCTCATTGAATATTTTAATATTTTTTCTTGACTTTGGTTTTCTTTTCTTTTTGTTTTGTTTCATTCATAGTTAAGTACAACTTTACTTTCTATTAGCAGTATTAAAACGTAATTTTAAGCCAGGTCTAGTGGCACCAGGCTGGTTGACTTTGGGTCAGTTATTTTCTCTCAGTCCAACCCATCTCACAGGGTTGTTGTGAGGAAAATAGGAGGAAGGAATATTAGGTACTGCTAGGAGTTATTTGTAAAATAATAAAAGTAAGATATAAATAAATAAATTAATTCTCTGAGCCAAGGTTATTGCATAAGAAGTTCTTTCATTATCTAAGCAAAGATGTTTTATGTAACTTCTAAAAGACGTCCTTCACTTGGAAATATTGACCTATCAGGCAATTGAAGGACATTCTGGATATACCGTAAAAGCAGCTAGTGCTAAATATAAATTACTGTGTTTCAATAATATGTTACAAATTGTGTGTATAATTGCAACTTTTCTGTGCCAAAATGTGTGTCTGTGTGTGTGTGTGTGTGTGTGTGTGTGTGTGTGCGTGTATACTCATAAGCTTATAGGTCGGGTGGGATATAGACACACATCAGTTTTATACTGGATTTATTCTAAGGCTTTCCTCTTTCTCAGGATTGGGAGATCTTTTGTCCTCACTTGTAAGTTCATTGCCCACCTCCCATTTACTCTTTCCAAGACCAGATCTACATTCTTTCACAGGCAGCTTACTGGAAGTGAACTAATATAGTAAGAAGAACCGTATTTTGTAAGAGAGTGTTTCTCTGAAGGGGGAAAAAAATCTATTCTACTCACCAATTGAATGGATTTGCAGGAGCTGACTCTATCATTCTGGCCCATCCAGCAATGATATTCAGGATATTCTCCATGGGTTAAAACATACATGTTTCCTGCAAAATTTGGCTGCTCATAAACAACCCAGACACCATTTTCTACACGGATGGAATTGCAACGGCTCAAGTCAGTGTGGAAATCCAAACAATCCCTATCAGACTCATAGCGGCATCCTTGGAAATTCTTGCCTTCATAGAAAGTGATCTGAAACACAAGCAAAGGAGTGAGAAATAAGTTTCTGCAAAACTAGGCTTTGTCTGAACTCTGTAGCAGATGAGTACTGCCCAGAGCAATTCTTGCTTCTAAATATTGAGAGTTTTACTCAAGCTTGTACCATATCCCTTTTATTGGTTGGTGCTGTGGATAACTAAATGCCAAAGTTGCTGATGGTATCCAATTATATCTTTTGATCCCGTGCATTAAACCTACAGTATTGGGGAATATAATATATGCAAAGTTTATTTTGGTGTTTAAAAAGTAGGAGAAAAATCCCAAACCACTGGTTTTTAAGTGCCAAGGTAATGCCAGAATTTACAGAAGATTTATGAAAAGATACAGCTGACATGGGACGTGCTGATTATCCCCAAGTAATCAAAAGATTCATTATGGCATCAATTCCCTGCAGCAGCATCCAATTTGGGTGAAATGATTGACAGGACTTCTGAATGAACAGCTATTATACCAATAAAAGACACGATTCTATCTTTCTGTCTTTTGAGTCTTTCCACAGAATAGTTTTACAGATTTCAGCTTTGGTAATATAAAAATGCCTTGTTCTGACACTTTGTCATTCTGACTGTTTTGAAACTAGCTGGTATTTTGCAATGTGAAGAGCAATACTATGCAATTCTTCAATTATAGCTTGGAGACAAAATAAAGCCAATATCATGGGGACAGAGGGTAAAATTGGGTTGCAAGGTTTCTCAGGTGATGCTTTTAATAGCTCTCCATTGGTTGTCTTTGATTTGTGTAAGAAAAAAGAAAGTACTGTAATATAATACAGTGGCCCAGGTTGAGGATTGGGACAAAAGAGATATAGTTTAAGTTTCAATGAGTTCACTGGGTGTTTGTGGTTAAGGGGATAAAATGAAGAAAATATTGATGTATAACACTCAATCTTCCAGAAGAATACAAGACATAAATGTGATATATTATTGCTATTGTGGGTATTGTTACTAATTTTGCAGTACAGGAAGATTATAAATGGAAGCTAATTTCTGAAGCTCTCAATGCTCTAAATTAGTATCTGTCACATCTACAATATTTTCTTCCTTTTCATACCTTTAGCACCAAACCAAGGAAATGACAGAAAAGAATGTTTGCTCAGGGTTGAACTGTAGGGTCCATGGTGCTTTTAGAGAGCACCAAGGATCCTACAACCTGAAGACAGATATATTTTATCTTTTTTTATCTAATTCATGTTCTTTTCTTCATCCAACTGTACACAAGAGATATGAAGATTCGAATGGGTTTTTTTAGTATCTGGGGTACAAATAGGGAATTTCATGTTACCGCGAGCATCTGCCCTTTCCAGACTTATATTAAAACCCAGGCACACAATCCCTATTCATACAATATATCCAGAAGTATGAACATGTGGAAGACTTCTCCACGTCCTCAACTAGGTGTCTCCTTTGAAGCAGTGAATCAAGTTTTGAAAAGTATAGTAATAGCTTAAATAAAAGCTGCACATAAGATGGCATGAGCAAGGGATCTGACTGCTGACATATTTACTTCTCACTATAAAAGCTAGAACCTATACCAGTTATAGGAACATTCATTTTCTCCTAGCTGTATTCCTGCTTGAATTTATCTCCTGATTTTGTCCGGGAACTATTTATTTAAAATCAAAAGTTTATAGTAACCTGAATTTATTACTAAGTTTCAGATGATGGAAGCCTTCACTTTGATTAACATTCCATCTAAAATGGCCCGTTAAGAAGGTTACTATGTTTTGTCTTTTTTAAACTTAAAAAAGAAAGAAACATGAAACAAACCATTTTGGGAGAAAAGAGGAGGGGTTGGCCCTTCAGAAGTTTGCACAGAGACACACAGAGAGCTGTTTTCCCAATAAAAAAGTGCACAAATCCAATTTGCCCTCAGACAAAAATATTTCTTGGTACAAATATATCTGAATGGAATTTTTTTTTTTAGGAATGGTGCAAGGGGGAAAAGAAATAGTACTCTGTGGAGTTTTGCACTAATTGGTTCACTGGTTGTATTGGAGAAAAAACAATATGAGTGAATGTGGAATATGGGAAACTACTAGCATTTCTACAAAGATGAAATACAACTAATGAACTAAATGAACAACAGACACAGAATACAAACTCAGGGGGAAGATACTGGGATCACACACACAAAAGAGCTGTGGTGGTGTAGGGGGTTTAATGCCTCCTAAAGTAGTATCAGCTGCCTGCAATTAGTGCAGGTTCAATTCCCACCAGGCTCAAGGTTGACTCAGCCTTCCATCCTTTCGAGGTAGGTAAAATGAGG
>JANHFR010002903.1:14430-29683 GCA_032468015.1 Mimophis mahfalensis | reverse complement strand
TGAAAAGCCAGGTCTTTAGGGTACGGCGGAAGGTCTTCAGGTCCGGGATCGTCCGTAACTCCGGGGGGAGCTCGTTCTATAGGGTGGGTCCCCCCACAGAGAAGGCCCTCCCCCTGGGGGCCACCAGCCGACATTGTTTGGCCGATGGCCCCCTGAGGAGACCAACTCTGTGGGAGCGGATGTTGTGAGAATGGGCGATGGTCAGATTCCAAAAGATTTCCTGTGTGGAGAATTAGTGCAGGGAAGGCACCTAGTAGGGAGTCCACATCTGTGGTATAAAGATATCTGCAAGAGGGATCTGAAGACCTTAGGATTTGGCTAAACAGATGGGAAACCCTAACTTCTGAGTGATCAGCTTGGAGGCACGGCACGGCCTCTCCCAATTCAAAGAGATGCTTGCTCATCAGACTGAGGCAAAGCGGCAGTCCTGACACCAGCGAAACCAGGAAGCTAGACAGGGGCAGACTGTCTCTGCCCTCAGTGTGGAAGGGATTGTCACTCTCAAACTGGCCTTTTCAGCCATACTAGATGCTGTTCCAGAACCTCAGTTCAGAGCACAATACCATAGTCTTTCGAGACTGAAGGAATGTTTTAGAGAACTTTGGAAAGTTCTTTTTCTTTAGACCAGGCCTACCCAACTCATTAAGGGGATACCTTAAAAATAATTATGGGCCACAAGAGGAATAACTGGCAAACTGATCAGTTATTCAGTGGCTAGCAGCATAGTAGCGGGATGGAGTTGGCCATATCCTTGAGGCCTGGAGGCACTGGGGACACTCAGTAGTGTGCCTTTTGAGGCAGAAGTGG
The DNA here is from genome assembly GCA_032468015.1 of Mimophis mahfalensis. NCBI lineage: Eukaryota > Metazoa > Chordata > Lepidosauria > Squamata > Mimophis > Mimophis mahfalensis. The sequence goes on along the minus strand of JANHFR010002903.1, from coordinate 28,876 downwards.
TTGTGAATCAAGGCAGCAATATTCCACCAATATTCCTGGTAGCAGCAATATTTGGTGGGATTGGTTATTTTTATTTTTTTATATTTTTTTTTAGAAAAATAAAGCCTATGAGTCGCAAGATGGTTTGGCCATTTAGTTGTATCTTGATAGTTTTTCAGGAGATAATTTTCTGAATTAGAATCCATTTGAGAATTTTGAGTGTGCTTTGGCCACTTTTGTGAATTCTGGCAGTTTTCCAGGAGATAATTTTCTGAATTGGAAGCCATTTGTGGAATTCTGGGTGTGATACATAGGTGAAGGATGGACACAAACTGCTTTCAGTTTAAAATATTTATTTCTGGAAAATATCAGAGCACCACAAACCTATCAGATCTATCTCGTATCGAGGCAAAATTATAGTTTTGTCCATTTTCCTTTTTAGAATACCTTAAACCTATATTAATACATGCAATTTATCTCCTGCAGGTATTGTCAGATGAGGAAAAAAGAAAGCAGTATGATGCCTATGGTGAAGAAGGGTTGAAAGAGGGACATCAAAGTTCTCATGGAGATATTTTTTCGCAGTAAGTGTGCTTTACTACTTCACACCTTTTTGCATGATAAAGTGTTATAGTACAACGGCATCTTTATTCATTAATTTAAGCCATGTTACTATTATGTTTTGTTCAGCAAGAACAAAACTTCAATGAAGCATCTAAAACTGATTTTAAACAATATGAAGGACAGCAGTGAGAATTGCTATTAGTAAATGCCAGCAGAACAACAACAACTATATCGATTAATGAGTTAAGTCTTTCATAACACTTAAATTGTGAACCTATAGTGATGGCCCTATGCAAACCTCTGCAGAAGTTCTATATGTGTTTGGAGTGAGAATTATATCATTTCAAGTTTTGCCTAGGATTTGCCAAAGATCAAGGCCATCTGAGAGGAGTTTATCTCTATTCTGAATTAAACATATTATTCTCAATGCTGATTACTCCATGGACTTAGAAGCTATGTTATAAGTAGGAGCTCCAGGCTGACATATAGGCATTCACACCTTGCAAGGCAAAAAACAGGGTGATCTGAGCAGCAGCATTCTCATTGCTGTCCTGCATGTTGTTTAAAACCCGGAGTGTCCTGCACACATTTATGAGGACAGAAGTCAGGTTTCGTTAGTACATACCAGGTCTGCCTGTTCAGTTAACGCCAAGTCATGGATGAGCCCTCAGCAGTATTTGCTGTCTTGCAACAAAGACAATAACATAATCACATTCCATGCTGTTTCTTTAGTTGAATTAACTCTGCCTTAAATCTGAATGTGAATGCTCAATTCCGCTTCACGTTTGGAAAACCCTCATCGCTAAGGTCACATACTTAAGAAGTCAGCAGATATGTGTGAAGGCATGGTGATCAGTTTATTTCAAACACGTTACTGGCCTGGCAACATATACTATTATTGTTCACAGTTAGTTTTATCTACCAGATTCCTCCTGCACGTAGTCCTCAACTTGCAAAGAGTTGAGGACTACCTTGGATCTACTTAATATCCAGATTTAAAGTTTTGACAGTTGCAGGCCTCCCCAGTCACATCACTGACCTTCAGGTGCTTAGCAACACAGCAATATTTATGTCATTTGCAGCATTCCACAATCACATGACTACATTTTATGACAGTTTTGACGAAAATCACCATTTTAACAGACACCTCCCTAATTCACTATACTGAATTATAGCAGTCTCCAGTAACAAAGGTAAAGTCTTTGGCCTACCTCAATAAAAGAGCATAGGAGACTTGCAAAATTGATGTCAACTCCACTAGGTAGATCAGTCCAAAAGATTAACTCCACAGGAAGTTTAAAACTAGTTTTATTGAGATTGGCTATAGACTCTTGCAAGTCTGATTCTGCGTACCTCCTTCTCATAAGTTTAATAGAAAGGAAGCTAAATGAGTCGATATTCATGTCTTTTCAGTTTCTTTGGAGATTTTGGTTTCATGTTTGGAGGCAATCCTCGTCAGCAAGACAGAAACATTCCAAGGGGAAGCGACATTATTGTGGACCTAGAAGTTACGTTGGAAGAAGTGTATTCAGGAAATTTTGTGGAAGTAAGTTAGGCAATTTCCTTAATAGGCCTCCTTTACTTATATAAATCTATTTTTCAGGCTTCTTATTAGAAATAGTTTTCCCTCAGTAAATGAATATGAGGGAACACCAAAAGTATCCTTGGGACCACCTATGTATTTCCTGTGGAATTGCAGTGCATGGTGAATGTTAGGTAACTGCTTTCAATTTTGTTTCAATACTAAATGCTTGTGAAAGAGACAATAGGAGAGCAATTCAAATTAGTGCCCTATTTATGCACAACAGGAGCATGTAACTTTTTTCCACACAAGGAGCCACACTTTGTCTTTGGTGACAGACATCCTCCAAAAAGTAATAAGTGATAAAAACTAAACTTTATTTCTGTTACTTGCATATTTAATTATATTTAAAATTAAGCATAATCACTGATTATCATCTAGGAGTGCAGAAATTTAGCTAGGATTTGAGGTGTCCCCTATAGTTTTACTTCCACATTTTCCCCTTTTGAGGCATGTGGGGGGTAATTACTAGCTTCTTTGAAGTACGTTTGAAAAGAAAACTGGCTGAGTCTTCAACATGGTCAAATTCTGTTGTGTGCTAAGATTATAAATCTCTATACTGGTATTTGTTTTATTAAATAAATAATTTAGTAGATTATTATTTGTTAATGAGCTATTAATAATTTTAAATAAGGGAAAGATCAATAATCACAGCTAAATGCTAACTGAAAAACCAGGGCATAATTTGTGATTGTTTATATTATATTAAGTGTATTTATGTTACAAAGTCTAAATAGCAGATTTATTATAAATGAGATGTTTGTCTGTTTTATTCATTTGAAAGGACTAAAGTGTTGTATATTGTAAAAGTTGCATCCAACAACATCATTCTTTACCTGTTTGCAGGTTATTAGGAACAAGCCAGTTGCAAGACAGGCACCAGGGAAACGGAAATGCAATTGCCGGCAAGAGATGAGGACAACCCAGTTAGGCCCAGGACGTTTCCAGATGACACAAGAAGTTGTCTGTGACGAGTGTCCCAATGTCAAGTGAGTTTGAGGTCCTATTTGGTGCTTGAGAAATTGACAGTCTTACGTAATTGTTAAAAATAGCAGAGGGAGGATGATTACATTTCCAGTATGAGCCACAAGGTGGCATAGAGTGTTGTTGGTTTTTTTAATGGCTTGAAAAGAGAAGGGAGAAACTTTTGTGCCTGAAAATCTTCAGGGTGACTGAAAGGACTGCATACAATTGCTCTATCATTATAACATCCCTGGTAGATTTTGTTCTACCAAATAAAAGTTGCAATGTAGTGCTTCAAATTGAAACGGGGATGAGAGGACTTTAGAGGGTACATGGTATCACCTGCTGACAGTTTTTTAAATCAAGTGTATCTTATACCAAAGAGTGCACTACAATGTAGAAGACACTATGGTATTCCAGGAAGGCATCGTTGTTTTAAGGGATTAGCCAACAGATGCTTTGTGAATGTCTATTCATTCAGCCTTCAAATTCTACTGCTGTACAACGTATTTAGCTAAGGTTTGAGGTATTCCCTATAGCCATATAAATAAAGTTGTGCTGATAAATTTTGTAACCCTTGCAGAATTTGTACATTCTGGATTATATTATATGTAAAAAAGTAATCAAACAATTTTTTAAAAAGTTATAATGTGATTCAAATTAAACTATTAGGCATTACAGAATAGCACAATCTTTAAGTCATAGCAATAAAAAATAATAAAACAGTGGTTTGCATCCTCTTAGTTCTCAATAGTATGTATTGTTCCCTTTGACATCAATGATCCTAACAGTCCCAATTGCTCCATTTAACAACATCCTAAACAGTCTATTAGGTTAGTTATGAATGAGGCCCTTTATTTTCTTGTGTTGTAAAGCTGTCCTTTGGCAAATAGTCTGCAGGTCCTGCACATTCTTTGGTTCTCTAGAATGAGCTGTATGTTTGACATCTCAGATAGGCTCAACGATGTTACAATCAGGAGACTATGGCTGCCACTCCAGAACCTTCACTTTGTTCTGCTGCAGCCACTGAAGGGTCAGTATAGCTTTAGATATCAGATCATTGCCATGCTGGAAAGTCCAAATGTGTCTCATTCACAACTTTCAGGCTGCCCAAATATTCGAGGCTATGGAAATTTTTGAACAGAACCATTTTATTATTTCCTTTATTGCTATGGTTTGTTTTATGATTGTGATGTTCTTAGATGCCTGGTTGTTTAATTTGAATCACATAACAAAAATGTGTAGTAAATTCATATCCACTTAGAAAATGGTCCACATCTTAAAAATTCTGCAAGAGGTATGTAAACCTAGGACCATAACTGTAAGCGTGAGTAGACTTAAACTTAACATTTGTAAAATAAATAAAACAATACAGCCTGATTGAAGACACTTAAAAAATGTACTGTTAAAGGGAAATCTCCGCTTTCATTTAAATATATTTATTCTTTAACTTTGATATTTTCTTGTTTCTAAGACTTGTGAATGAAGAGCGGACATTAGAGGTGGAGATAGAACCTGGCGTTAGGGATGGAATGGAATATCCCTTCATAGGGGAAGGTACATCTCTTAGTTTTTATTCTTTAACTTTTGATATCTTATTGGAGGTTGTAATTTATGGATGTCTGACAAACTGTAAATGTTCTTTGTTACAAATTGATGAAAATAAACTGAGGCTGGAAATTTGGACCCTAATTTGAACTTTGCTTTTTTAAATATACTTGAAACATTTTGTGCCTTTGGAAAAAAATAATTTCCTCTAACACTACTAAAATTTAAATGCATACAGAAGATACATAATCTTGTTCAGAAGATTATCTGCTGTATGTCTCAACATTTTTCCTTTCTCTTTTTTTTATTTTATAAGCTTTTTGCCAATGTCTACATAATAATTTTCAAGGGAACTTGGCTATGAGTTCCTATGGCACTAGAAATAGAAACTTGTGTCAGTCTTATCATCTTTGAATTTTTTATCCCTGTCATTTCAACACTACCTATTTTTGTTCTTGCTGCCAGATATTTCATAATCTGAATAAATTGGATAATGATTATATCAAAACTATGTGCTACCCATAGATTTTTTTGCCTTAATAATGTATACCTTTTTTTTTAGTTAACTATACATATTGAATTTCATTAACTTACAAGGACAAAGTTTGAGGAAAAGGTCCCCATTCTGGTAGATTATGCCATTATAGAAATCTTAAAGAAACATTGGTCTCACTATAAAGAGACGATTTAGTTATAAAATATTTAAACATACCTAACACTTGTTCAAATTTCATCAGGAGAACCTCATGTTGATGGAGAACCAGGTGACTTGCGCTTCCAAATAAAAGTTCTTAAGTAAGTTTCTCTGCTTTATGAAATAATTTACCAATGTTTTTTCTGTATTAGCTAACAATGAACACATTTGCTTTATTGCTACTAGCAGTTAACATATTTTGACATGAAAAAATGTTATGCAATCTAAGTCTTTGGTGGGCAGATTACTCCATTAAACCAGTGATGTTCTCTACGACTGTAAGATTATCCTCTGGGGCAAGAAGTGCATAAAGTATTAAAAGTGTTTGCTTCTGGGAAACAGTGGGGCCTGAAGCAGATTAAACCTTTCTCAACTATTACCAAAGACTGGGTGAGTCGAGTTGTTTCTGGAAAAAATATCTGCACTGAATGTCTAAAGATGATTTCAAAAGAAACACACAGTTTTTGTAAAGATCTGAAGAAAGTTTTTTTTAATGCCATATTATGACAGATCCAGAGATATTTTATACATGCAAATACCAGTATGTAAAATTAGAATTAATATCCCTGTGGTGTTAGGGAACATGCTAATTTAATTCTAATCATGACTCAGAAATCTACTTTGCATGACTACTCACTCAAATTTTAAAACGATTTAAGTGGATTTCTTCAGAAAATTAATACATAATTTCCAATTTGGGAGTAATTTTAAATTATAATATTTTTTTAATTTCACATGCTGTAAAAAGAGTGAGTTTTCCATGCCAGAAGAAGTGAGAAATAAAAAATATTAATATTCTAGTATATTGATTACAGGCATCCAGTCTTTGAAAGAAGAGGAGATGATTTATATACAAATGTTACCATCTCACTTGTGGAAGCTCTTGTTGGATTTGAAATGGATATTGTTCATTTAGATGGACATAAGGTAAGGTAGAAGATTTCTTTGTCTGAAAACATTTTCAAATAATCCTTTTGCATCCATAATACATATGTTGGCACGAAGATACACTACTTTAGTCCTCGATTTACAACAGCCCGTTCAGTGACCATTCAAAGTTACAACTGCACTGAAAGATATGACTTAGCACTGCTTTTCATAGTTAAACCTTTGCGGCATCTCCATGATCATGGGATCAAAATTCAGATACTTGGCAACTGGTTCATATTTATGACAGTTGCAATGTCCTGGGGTCTTTTGATCAAATTTTGAGACCTTCTGACAAGCAAAGTCAATGGGGAAGCCAGATTCACTTAAAAACCATCTTAACAACTGCAGTTATTCACAATATTTGTGGCAAGAAAGGTCATAAAATGGGACCAAAATCAACAGAATGTTTCACTTAGCAACAGAAATTTTTGGCTCAGTTGTGGTTGTAAGCCAAGGACTATCTGTGTTGACATTGTTATTATTTGGGGTTAAATACTTCCCACTTGAACATGTTAATCCTATTGAAAATCTTCAACATGTTTTTTTTTTAATTAGGTCCATATTGCCCGAGATAAAATCACAAAACCTGGAGCCAAGCTGTGGAAGAAAGGAGAAGGTCTTCCAAACTTTGATAACAATAACATCAAAGGCTCCCTTATTATTACATTTGATACTGAATTTCCAAAAGAACAGTTGACTGGGGAACAGCGAGAAAGTATGTATAGTAGCACCATTATGATAATTTAGAAAGAACACTGATTTACTAAATTCATTACCTTGATTGCCAACATATTAATGCTTAGAATGTAGAAATCAAAGGGTACAATCTGTTCAAAAACCCCAGAACTTAACAGTAAGTGCCAGAAGAAGGAGTTCCATGCCTGTTCAGCAAAAAATGAATCCAGAAACCAACCTACAGTACTGTTGTTAGTGTTAATTGTCACCTGCTAAACAAAGAAGATGGAAGTAATGCTTTCCTAAAGCAAACTGCATTATTTTTTGAGGAGGCATAAAATATAAGCTGCCCTCTGAATGTAACTAGGGCGCTATGAGGGCGCTAAGATACTGAGCATGTCAGCTGGTAAAATGATAGCCTGCTTCAAGACCTGAGTGTGCACAATGGCGTGAACTCCTGTTACTTGCCCCAATTCCTGCCAATCTAGCAGTTCGAAAGCATGGAAGTGCAAGTAGACAACTGGGTACCACTTCAGTGGAATGGTAACAACATTCTGTGTGCCTCAGCATATAGTCATGCTGGCCACATGACCAAGTGTTTTCAGGCAACGCTGGTTCTCTCAGCTAACAAATGGAGATGAGCATCACTCCCTATGGGCATTACTGGACAGGGGAAAGCTTTAAATTCAATAGCTAGCAGCAATGGGGTCTTTAATTACCCTGACAACTTTTAGTAGTGAAACCTGTGGAAAATTTCTGACATCCCTAACTGAAATTTTCTAATTTAAGGAATGGGGAAAAGCACTAAAACTAGGGTTACCTGGTAATCATGCTAACCAGTTAAAAGACTGCAGTCGAAGCAGAAGAAACATTGTGGGAAACTAAACATGTTGGCTGTCTTTGTGGTTCTTAGCATAAAGAAAGATTTAAAGCTTAAATGTTCTCAAATAGAAATGCTGTACATCAGTAGAGTAGATTTTAATAAATGCATCAACAACAAATGGTACTCTGTGTCAGAAACTAATAAGATGATAAAAGTATAAGAAGTTTCAGTGGCTACACACACAAAAAAAGTCCCAGGGTCCTGTGATCAGCTTTTGCGACCTTCTGATAAGCAAAGTCAATGGGGAAGCCAGATTGACTTGGCAACTGTTACTAACTTAACTGCAATGATTCATTTAACAACAGTGACAAGAAAGTTCATAAAATGGGGCAAAACTCACAAATGTCTCACAACATAAATGTTGGGCTCAGTGGTGGTGATAAGTTGAGAACTATTTATAGTACTATTGAACATTTATCTCTGAACTGTTTTGAATAATACACTAGTAGAGCATTGAGAATGACAGTTTTTCACCTTAATATAGTAGCAGTCTCAAGTGTATTGCTGTATTGTGATTGTGATTTTATTATTTCACAGGTCTCAAACAATTGCTGAAACAAGCATCTGTTCAGAAGGTGTATAATGGACTGCAAGGCTATTGAGACTGAGACAAATGGACTTTCTTGTGGATAAATGAAATAAGTACTGTAAACTGCAGTCTTTTCTGCTGTCATTGTAGAACAAATGCAGAGGGTGAAGTAACCTCTGAAACCTCTTTTTTTACAATAGCAAGGATAATTCTGGGATGGATCAGAAGACCACAAACAAAATTTCTTTATTCTGGATACAACTGGTGCTCTATTTGGAGCAATTCAGCTCCAGCAGTTGAGAGAGAGATCGTGTTTTTAACAATTAGCACACTGAAGTTCCGTTTTCAAATATATTTTGATGTTACTTTCCTTGCCACTCTTAATGAGTTTTCATAATTTTTTCATGGTTCCTTTATCTTGGATCACCTTGGTTTTGTCATGTTCTTTGGCTCATCTTGGAGTTACACCTATCCCAATCTTTCTTGTTCAAATTTGAGGCGTAAGCAGATAATAGCTACCTCCACAAGTTGCTGTCCTCTCCTCTTGTTAAACTGCCAGTACTTCTTGTTATTTACAGTTGTAGAAGTGTTAAGTTTTGCCACCATCTAGAGGGGATCTTTGCAAGTTAACAGAAATGTTAAATTGCGAGAAACTGGTTTAAATGAACTGAGAGCCTTTTTGCTAACAGTTTGTCATTGCACTTAGAAAAAAATGTGCTGTGTTGCTTTTGTTCACTTAGATAGGAGCTGCCGGTTTTTTAACAGATCTCTATATAGATATTTCCTCTAATTTGCAGTTACAACGTTTTATGTAATTAGATAGCTGGATTATAAATTTGTGGGAACCTTGGATCAACTCATATTTTAAGTAGCACATATGTTTCCAGAAGTGCAAAGTATGGAATCTGAGTGTTTAGAATTTCTCAGATATTTTCAAATTATGCATATTGCACAGTGTATGGTACTCATCCCTATAAATATTGGCATATTTTCAGTACATAAAACAAATACACTGTAATTGCTCAACATGGTTATAGGTGAGGACCATTGGTCAAGGCGTGGTTAGGAAGGCACATAGTTTCTATTTTTCCCAGTCTCTTGCCTAATAGGCATACCCATAACTGTCTCATGCAGACTTTCGTGTATTTCGAATATCATATTTATATATCTTTACTGAAAAGAGGACTGCAGTTTCTGACCCTGGGTCAGCCTCTTAGTCTCAATGACCTAGCAGTAAATAATGTTTATTTCCTTGACTGAAAATGAAATTGCTTTATTTAATCTGGAAAACCAGCCCACTGATATTTACCAGCAGCATTGTATTATATGGATGGAACTGATGAAGTCACTATATGAATAGAGAAGTAGAAAACGGCTAGCAGTGAAATAAATAGCCACAAATTGTAAATAGATTGGAATAACTTTATAAAAAAACATCCAGCCAATTCTGCCATTCATTCTTCTGTTTTAAGAACTATAAGTTCTAGAAGTGAAAGGAAACTTAAGGACAGGTAAAATGCTTTTTTTAAAAAAATTGACTGTATTTAAATATATGATTATGCCAACTCATAACTGAAAGCCCCAGGTCTAAATTCTGGTGAACAGCTAATAAGATCCTTAACTGAGCATTTTTGGAGGATCTTTAGAGCACATAGAAGTGATGAACAGGAAATGGTTTCACAATTGTTGGCCGCCTGCTCAGTGTTATGAGGATAAAATGCATGGAGTTATTCTCATATTTTCTTGGTAAGCACTGTAATTCTAAGCATCCAAAAAAACCTAGTGGAATCCTAATTTCTAGTAAAATTCTGAAGACATTCTGTAAAAATCTCTTGAGAGAAGCATTATTTCTCTTCTTATATTCTTATAATTGACCCAATTTAAAACACAGTTGCTAATTCTGAATTTTCTTAAAGGTCCACAGGTTTCATAAGATTTCTCATATCACTGGATTTATCATCATAAATTGTCTTTGAAACTACAGGAATGGAGGGAAGTATAGCAAGAGCCGCCCAAAATCAACTGAAGTGTATCATATTACCACCAGTGTACTTCCTTTATTAAAATTCTAATGTGATCTGATCAGGGATGCCTAAAATTTTTCATACAACTATAATTGTATCAGGATCCTTCAAAGATGAACATAGGAAGAAACAGAAATTCGGGCATTCTAGATTTTTATACTGTATTTACCTGATGGATAAAGGAATAAAAAAACAGGCAAATCTGATGGTTAAAAACCTCCCCAAAATGGGGTATAGTACAGTGCAAATTAAAACATTACCGACAGAACATAATAAAATACAACATGATCACAATAAAAAACCAGTACAAAATGAAAATAAACAGTATATACAGTACTGACACAGCATGATAAAAACAGTCTAGTGTTTTCCTACACAAAAAGTGAATCAAACTGGCTCTCAGCATAAAATACAATGCTGTACGAAAATTGGCATATTGGGTTGAGTTGGACTGAAAGCGACTGACTCAATGTGATGAATGAACTCTGTGGTTAGGTGGGAACTTTAGTCTGGGCCTCCTAGTCCAAAACCACCTACACCAGCCGGATAGATACAAGTTGCATATATTTCTCACAGTGGCGGTCTGTTTCCCCACACACTTAAGAGTCCTGCATGTTTGTCTTCCAATTGGCTCCATTGAAAAGCAAAGAAAGCTTATGGTTCATTTGTGTGTCAGTGCTTCTGCTATCTCTTCCCACCTGTGCACAAGAACAGGCAAACAGCTAATCCTATTAGAGCAAGAGCACCGATAGTGATGCCTATTACCAGTGGAGTGTGTGAAGGTCCTTCCCTTTGCCCTGCAAAACAAAATAGAAGATTTAGGTCTGCTTTTAGATTGGTGGGTTTTTGTGGGGGGAGGGCTATTGTGGATGATGTATGGAGTGGGAGAAGGCAGGAACAACACAGCTGTCATTTCAAATACTACCTCAATAGAAGTCTCTTGCAGGAAGAAAATGCTAAAAGGAAGCATCTAGCGATGATTTACTCTACAGACATAGATTTTCTTCCCTTTTGTACCCTGGAAGACAATCAGGCAACCACACATGCAATATTTATTTTGTATAATAGTTTGCACTAGGTGGTGGAATCACAAACCCTGTTCTGCCTGCCCTCACATCAGCTTATGAAATACTCCCTTTTTACTTCCCCTGTAGTCCTTAATTTGGAGGTAGAGTCAGGGTGACTGGATGGAACTGATTATTTACTGGATGGATGCCCTTCCTGATAATCAGGTATTTTATTTTCCTGTTTCATTATCCTTAATACAAAGTATTAACTAAGGTTAATACTTTGTATTAAGGAAAAGCAAAATACTGCAGAATTTTGTTCTCTAGTGTTATTGAGATGACAGTGCTACTTTTATTGCATATCCTTTTCCCTTAAAATTAGTGAATAAGAATTGACTGAGCCAGGATCATTTGTGGGGATATCTGTCTAGCCAAGGGCTTCTCTGCAACTATCAGTTGTTTCACCTACCAGTAATGGCTTCTTGGTTGTTAGTATGCATCCTTAGAAAGTTGACACATGTTTCTTGTAGGAAGAACTGTAGATCGGTAGTTGTCTGTGAGAATTTATTCAGCTTCTTAATGGTAGAATTGGCCACCAAAGTGTTAGACAAACCTTCCCACTTATTACGCTTTGTATGAAATTTCAGGAAATCACTCCCATTCAGCAAAATCTTGTAGAAGCTTCTGGTGCCATTTTCAGACACTTCACACCCCTTTGTGCAAAATATGGATACAGGATCTGCAATCAAAATGTACATTACAAAAATATGTACTGAATATTTGAACATCACACACAAAGTAATGCAGCATAATAGAACAAAGGAAGGGCTTAAACTGAGGCTTGATAACATTCTTATACAACATGCATGTTTCCAATTATTTGCTTTATCATAACATCAATAGAATCTATATAATTTTAATTTTTAAAAAAGTGAAAATTACCAATTTCCAAAAAACTAAAATAAGTAAAAATAAGTGAAAGAAATATAAAAGGGAAAAGTTATAAAAGTGACTTCTTCTATTTTACTTTCCTTTTAAAGGACTCTTGTTAAACAGATTCTGTGGACAGCTATTAGATAATGTAACTCCTTGTTGCCATTGCTATGAATCATGGAGTTGGAAGTAACTTTACAAATTATTTAGTCCATCCCTTCCTTATTGTGGTGTCTATTAGACTGTATCTGACAGGTGATTATCCAACTTCTGTTTGGCCTTAGGTTAACAAGTTGTGGCAACTTGTTCCTCTGGTTGACAGTTCAGAAAATCAGGATTTCTAGCCTAAACTTCTTCCTTGCAGGGTCTGATCCTGGGTCTGATCCTGCCCTCTAGAACATTAGAGAATACACCCACATATATCTGATAATCCTTCAGTTTTTTAAAATACTATCATATCTTCCTTGGGTTCTTCTGTAGGCCAACATGCTTGAATCCTTTAATCATTCTTTATATGTCTTGGCTTCCAGACTCTTGGCCATCTTGGAAATCATACCCTGAACCTGTTCCAATTTGTTATTGCCCTTTTTAACTTTTGGGGCCCCAAAGTATTCAAAGATCTTGACCATAGCCCAGATCTTTTTTATGTGGACTATGGCCAACCAATATCCCCCATGTTATACTTGGGTGGGGTTTTTTTACCTACCCAGATGCGGCACATTATGTTCTATTAAATTCCATTCTGTTTATTTCAGTGTACTGTTCAAGTTTTCTGAATCTTCCATCCCCACAAAGTATTGGCGATCCCTCCCTCCTTAGTACTGCAAATTTTGAAAATGTCCTCTCAATTCTCAAGTCAATAATAAAAAGTTGAACATTATAGGCACATGAACAGAACTCTTTGACTCTACACTACTGACTTCCCTCAAGCTGACATGCAGCAGTAACTTTCTCCTTCATGGATCACTGCCTTGTCGTGGCGAAGGGGCTTGCGTAGCGCAATGAAACTGTGAGCCATGCCGTTCAGGGCCACCCAAGAGGGACAGGTCATAGCAGAGAGCTCTGACAAAATGTGATCCACTGGAGAAGGAAATGGCAACCCACTCCAGTATCTTTGCCATGGACAGTACCAAAAGGCAAAAAGATATGATGCTAGAAGATGAGAACCTCAGGTCGAAAGGCATCCAGTATGCTACTGGGAAGAGCAGAGGGCTAACTATAGTATGAGCTAGGCCAGTGGTGGATTCAAAAAATCCCACCATCAGTTCGCTAAATTATGTGCAGGGCCATGCACGCATGCACACGCACACACACACACACACACCCCACACACAGCTGTGCATGAACACAAGCCAGCCAAGCCAAGCCAACTTTCTCATAACGACGGAGCGATGAGAAAGCCAGCTTGGCTTCCCCGGCTTGTGCACACATGCGTGCAGGCGCACAGCTTCTGAAGCTGAGGGAACGTGCTGCTCCCATCTATAGATGGCAACAGTGCACTCCCTTGGCTTCAAAAACGGAGCTCTGCTGATTCACGTGGCTGCTAGTTCTGCCGCACAAATCAGCAGAGCTGAAAAATAGGTAAGGGTGGGGCCAGCCAGGGGTGGTTTTTGCCAGTTCGGCGAACTACCCCTAATCACATCGCTACCAGTTCAGCCGAACCAGGCCGAACCAGTAGGATACCACCTCTCAGCTAGGCCCTATTTTACCATTTTATAGAGAACACCTTGAGAAACTCTCAAAGTCTTTGATGAGTTCCAAATGAGCATGGCTGCAGCATTCCTCTTATCTAACATAGTAACTAGCAAAAGAAACAACATTAACCTGTCATGTTTGTTTGCAACAAACCCATATTAGCTCCTGTTAGACATAGCACAGGCACCTAATGATCACAAACATGTTGTTTATCATTTCCATATCTCTGATGAAATAATTCCATTTATTCTCACTCTTAATAGAAGACAACCCTGTTCAGATGTTAATTTGAAATTGTGAACAATTCTGTTTTAGCAGAAAGAAAAGGTACAATGGGTTGAGTGGTAATACAAAACAGACATGATAACATCATATGTAAGGCTGGCATTTTTCAATTCTTTTTTTTTTTTTTTTTTTTTTTTTTTTTTTTTTTTTTTTTT
>JANHFR010002902.1:155347-169753 GCA_032468015.1 Mimophis mahfalensis | reverse complement strand
TCTCTCTCTCTCTCTCCCTCCCTCCCTCTTTCTCACTCCCTCTCCACCTCCACCTCCTTCCTTCTCCCTCTCCCTCTTGTATCTCCTAACGTATAAAATATGGTGAAGGGAGTTGTATTTTTTTTTCTTTTCCATCACTGCTCTCCGAAACAATAACCCATTATCAATGTAGCTTGCTGGAAATGGATTACAAACCTGTCCCTTTGGTGAATTATAGCAGTCTTTCAAGTAGTAAGAAGCAAAGTTGCAGCAATTTTCCAATGCCTTTAATTTTACTGTCACAAATGTATATAAGAGCTGTGTTCTGGAACGGATGGATTTCACGAGGGAAAAAAAAGTCTATACTAATGGCCAAAAACAAGTCTTGGCGATGTAATTTTAAACTAATTACTAGCAGAGTGAAAGGTGTAATGGATAGTGTACTTTGCATGACAGGATATCATCTCATTAAAGATATATAGACCCCTCACAATCCGTTCCCATATAAGCACATTTGTGTCTCACGGATTTGAATGGAACCCATTATAAAGTTTGTGATGACATATGTCATCATCTGCCTTGGGAGCTGTTCCAATTTGCAAAAGCAACTAATTTACAGTCAAGTTCTTTTCTGAAGTTTTCACTGCCACCTATCTCTATTAGCCAGATTCAGAGCAGACTAGCCAATCTCCTTTATTTTTTAAATTTTGGTATGCATGGTGGAAGGTAACACAGCACAAGGCCATGGGGGATATATAGGATACCAGTCAGGCCACAGAGCTGTCTCATATTTAAATAAGTTAATTAAACAGAAGAAAAAGAAAAGAAGCTAGCAAAAGACACAAATATTTGAAATATACTGAGCAAAATTTTGTAAACAAAATACTAATATTTTCACATAATCCTTTTACATGTGCACTTCTCCTACTAAATGTAAATGTGTACATGTGTGATAGGGACAGATAAGAGTCAACCTAGCTCTCTCAATGCCCATTTATGTGTTTGCTCAACTTTGTTCAGCCTAACTCTATTTTTATTACAGTATTGTAATTGGTGCCTCATGGCATTCTCTGAGGCACTTTTCAGAAAAAAATTATTAGTTGTTACAATTAAAATGATAAAATCTAAAACTAAAAACTGAAATAATAAATATAAAAAGTGCAGAAAAGAAAAAAAGAAAGAAACCATGGAAAAAATGAAAAAAAAAATGAATATAATAAAGAGATATCTTCTTCAATATCTCATTTCTTATTTCTAAAGAAAACTTTAAGGCCTCGTTTTTCAGTCCTGGTCAGAAAAAGTCCATTAAGGGTTATCAGAGACAGTAATATATCTATTTTAATCTTGATCAAATAGACCCATTTAACAGTCCATCCCTTCACTGTTGCTCTTAATCCTCTCAAATAATGTCCCAGAAACTGATTTCTTTCCCTTTTTCCTTTATCTCTTCTCACTAAAAAATTACTATAACAAGTCCCTTTTGCAAATCCAATACACAAAAATTCTAGTTTGCTATGTTCTCATAAAATATGATATCCCTGGCATTTGGTTATAGATTAAAAACATGCAAAAAAATCCATTTGGAAGTGGGTAAGAGTTAAATCAAATATTAACAAATGTCAACACTCATCTTGATCAGCAAAACAGATCTGGCAAAATATTCTTAATGGTCTTAGCTTTTATTTTGCTTCTTCCCAATTTGATTTTTCTCTGTACAGAGTAAAACTGCTCAGAATATCAAGTAATAGCTGAGAGACAACTCTAGAAGCTCAGAATTTCCCCAGGCATACTATAATCTTTCATAAATATTAGCATGCCATGTCTAATTAATGTTTCTCCACTCACTTTGGTAAATGAAGTGGACAGTAGCACATTGTACTATGAATCATTTAATTTGCACCAGAGTCTGAGTTTCATTCCTTTTCCTTTAAAAAAAAATCATACTTATTTTCCTCACAGATCGCATTTAATCTGTAAACTTATTAAAACTGGTACAGCTTGATCCTGAGGATTGATATATTGGCTATTAGTTAGTATGCTAGCCTAACATGGTCAAAGATAGACAGGAACAAGCTATTCAGAATAAGGATGTTGCCAATTTCAGAATAATGAGCTACAGCTGGGCCACTTTCTCAAAAAGTTATTTCCTTGTTTGGAACAGAAATAAATTCTGTAAATTTGCAGGTAGAGTTTGCTTTGTGCTAGTGAAAAATAGTCATGACTTTGCAAAATGGAATATTAAACTTTTAGTAAGCTCTTTCATCAAAACTGAAGTTTTCAAAACATCTTCCACATTGTTCCAAAGATTTCTTCAAACTTTAGCAACAACTTTCTAGCTCAATGAGTTCCATAGGACAGAGCTAGCAAATGAAATATTTTCCATTTTCAGCAAAAGGAACATAGATGTTAACTTTACTTTTGATGAAACGTCTAATCTTCATCTTCAGTGAAGTATTTGAAAAAAAAACCACAAGTAGTTTTATAGATTCATGAGCAGAAACTTTTAATGAATTTCATATACATAGAGTTTTGATTCTTACTAAGTATCTAACAAGATGGCCTAGTCAAGCAACTTTTATTTAATTTATTTAAGTATTGTGGTGGTTGGGCCCAAAAGTTACATAGCCATTCAAAATATATAAATCCTTAAAGATTTGTATGGGCAGTAATAACAACTATATTTATGTATTTAAAGAGTGGCTGTAGGTAAGTTTTTGAATGCCATATCCTTAACTGTATGAATATATTTCTAGTCTTTCTGGCTTATCTATGTCTGTCTGTCTATCTATCTATCATCTATCCATCCATCTATCCATTCATCCATGCTATACTGTCTGTCTTTTACTTTTCTGAGAATTTTATTCTCTACCTCATTTTGGATATAAAGTGGAACCTTGGCTTGCGAAGGCAATCCCTTCCAGGACTGCATTTGCAACCCAGATTGGTCATGCCCTGAAGTGATGTATCTGTGCATATGCAGATGACAAAACCAGCACAGAAAGGAAGCTTTCCATGCAATTTTTGAATCAGAAGCCAAGTTTTGGTTTGGAAGCCGAACCAAAACTTGGCTGAATTTTTGGGTCGGAACCCAAATTGTTTGCAAATTGAGGCGTTCGCAAGCTGAGGTACCACTGTACAGTGAGCCCAATAAAAGAAGCTTTGTTTGTGCCACTAGTATCTCTTTCCATAAGGCAAGTCAAAAATAGCAATAGCAATACTATTTAGATTTATATAACTAAGCACTCACTAAGTGATTTACACAGTCAGCATATTGCCCTCAACAGTCTGGATCCTCATTTTACTGGCCTCAGAAGGATGAAGACTGAGTCAACCATAAGCTAATCAGGATTGAACTCCTGGCAGTGGGCAGAGTTAGCATGCAATACTGCATTCTAACTACTGTACCATTATGGTTCCAGAGGAAAGATTTTTAAATACATGGTTGCAATTCATCACATGCTGTGTGTCCAAAATGAGAGAGAATTAGGTCAAAGAACAAAATTATCAGAAAACTAGAGGACAGACAGCCTTTAAACTATCAGGTTTTGAAAGATATCAGGGTGAATTTAAATTGCCTGGAAAAAGTGATGGATTGAGACCAAATTCCACTTAAGCAGATTAAATGAGAAACACATCAAGAACTTTCTAATGCAAAAAAGACTGGAAAATGTTTTGGGTTTTTCTTGTTGTTGAAATAGCATTTTGACTATTTTGTGTGACTATTCTCTCTATAATTTAAAATTAACAGTGGCCATTTTTAAATTGTTTCATGAAAATCAAAACGGATTTTAGGGAAGAGATGACACCCTTTGTTCTACACAAAAATGTGCACACTGAATGAATAAACTATAAAACCAAACTATTGTTACAGTCTTCTGATTATTTGATGAGGTAAAAAGAGAATCAATTTCTAAAATGACACTAAACAATGAATATTGGAGAAATCAAATTAAAAAGCAATTTGGCTGTTTTCTAATACTTCACCTGCAATTTTACTTGCTTGATTGTTTGCCCTAAAAGCACAAAGAATAAAACTCAGATGCAATTGAAGTTACTCTCTCTACCTCCTTATTCAGCATTAGATTTCTTTTATGCCACCCATTAATAAGAAAATTGTTCTTAAAAGAAGCCTGGGAAACAGGCTAGACTTTTAAAAAAATACAGCTTCACAGCATTTTATTTAAACCTTTTCTTCAGTTTTTAATAAAATGGAGCATCTTCTTATCATTATCTTCCAAAATATATCCTGTGATAGGAAGAGTCTTTTCATTAACAAAATTCAAAGCATATTTGAAACGCATTTTGCTTAGAGAAAAATGTCTCCTACAGTTCTTGCTCATGAATTCCAGCAATAAGGGTCATCTCCTTGGTTCATCCCAATTCCATAAACACCTAAATGGTTGTTTTTCATTCAACAATTCTAGAGACAATGAGGCTTTTTGTACCATATAGACAAAGACACAGGTACTGTGTCTATATTGTACATGAACGCATTATAACATTTTGAATGAGCTATTCTGCGTGGGCAGAACATACTTCTCTCCAAGTTATGCTGTCTCATAAATCTATTATTTTACCTGCCAGCCTAATCATTAATAAACTCCTAGCATGTAAAGTCTACTTTTTCAAAGAACCAATAGCAGGGCACTTCGTCGTTCTTTTATTACTGTAGTAATTTATTACTTTTATTACTGTAATAATTACTTTATTACCAGGTAAAAAAGAATTTATTTCAATTCAACAGCAATGAATAGAAATAAAGAGAAAAGATGTTTGAGGTCATAATAGAGAATAATGCAGATGACCCTGATCCAAGCTCCCACTGGTTTTATTTTTTTTCTCCTAAATGAAAATGTTTACCATCCAGTTTATATAAGGAGGAAAACCTACCACAAAACTCAGCATTATGTTTCTGAAAGTACTGCATTATGTTCACATGGAAATACAATCTTATTTCTTAAGAGCCCACTCTTTTGTATCTCTTTATAGGTGCTAAAATCTGGGTCCTCTGAACCTCCTGCATTTAAACCCAAGGCAAAAGATGTACTGAAAAGTGGGGGAAAAAATGAAAGTTTTGAAGAAAGTTTGCACTCTACAAGCACATCTTGTAAAATATTATATAAAGCTATCCAACATCTTTCTGAGATTGGATCAAAAGATTTGTTTTAATGAAAACCAAATCTGGGAGGGCTTGAAACTTCCAAAGACAGATTCAGGTATAATTATCAAACTCATAGAATAAAAGATACAGGGAATAATGCAGATTAAATGAAGCACCTCTAAGTTAAGGGAGGGGTTTCTATTTGATATAGAAAATCGGCAATATGCTATTACAGTGAGTGAGTAAACCCTGTTTATTGTTGGTCAGTTGGAGTAGGGGTGTTTAGACAGCAAATATGGCTGCTTTCTTTTATACAATACAAACGATCGCATCCTCTCTTCCGCTATTCAAAGCTATTAGTTCAAGAGTTGTTAAATTTAATCCTTACTTGACTGTACACTTAGTAGTCCACTTGATTGCAAATCTATCACACCTATGGTTGGGCAGCAAGAAAACTACAGGGAGAAATGAAAACCATACAAGATCTTACAAGTTTACAAAAAGAACACTGCAGCAATAGTTGTCCTTCATGGCTGCTTCCATTACCCCAAATGGTACAGGACATAGAATGTTCCTCAGAACCAACAGTCATTGTGAGTCATAGCTCCATGAATTAGTTTAGTTCCACCCTTCTAAATAGGTAGCCACCATCACATTTAATGACTGTGATTCAATAAGCTAATTTTTAAAGTGTGTGTTTGGTCTTAGTTCGTTACATAGTAATACATACAATATTACATGATAACACATTCCATTCATTCCATGGATGACTCAGATATCTCTTGTACCAAAAAAACAAAACATTTCTGCCCACAATTTCTATGTGCAAGTTTTAATATAGTGCTATCCAGTGGTGTAATTAAGTTGCTGCACTGGGACCAGGGAAGATGTGTTGGCTAGAACACAATATTGCAATTGTTATGTTACCAAGATTATATTGAAGTGTACTATTATGGTTTCAATTTTATTTTTCTTTCCTAATAATTTTCTAGCATGAAATTTACCTTTTCTTTTTGGACAGCTATATACTGGGGTAACATGTACACTAAATCATTTCCCATCATGAATTGATATATTTTGATTCAACACTGCAAGGGTATGGAGCTATACCAAGTATTTTAAAAAGATATCAAATGTGTTGAAGGAAATACTAGATAATTACCCAGTGAGGAGTTATTACAAAATACTATTCCAAGCAAGTATTAAGAACTTTGGGGCAAAAGTTGGTGCCTTCTTAATTCAACATTAACACCTTTGTTCAAAACCCTTCACAAATGAAGGACTTCAGATGCATTCAGTGAGGTGAATCTAGAATGAAGAAACTATTTATGGTAAGTTTGCTTTAAATCACATGGGAACTGATCATCCAAATTAAGTGAAATGAGTGATTATGCCATGTCCTCAATATCCCAAGGTCCTGATATAAGGTCTAGCTATAACTGTGCTTATTTTTGATAATGAAAATTATGATTAATTAGAAGTAACTGCAAGACCGTGGCAAATGGCTCCCTTTTCATTCTCTGAATGGTACATTTCCTGCATGGAATCCATGCAAATGATCTGTAATTCCTTAATGAAATGGGTCATAAGCTATCCTTCCTTTGCAAAGGAGAAGCTGAGATGAAAATGCTGATGATTAAACCAACAGTCCCATTTCCTCATTTATAACATGTACTAATTCCACCCATTAAAAGACAGCATTTTAATGGGCTAGGTGAAAGCAATGGTCTGTACCAAGGCAGGCACATTTCTAGCAGTTATTGCACTCTTTCGCAAGGGATCTATTATGCTCCAAGTTTGTGATCTCTAATTAATGGCTGTTAAAATATATTCTAGTTTCAGGAAAGCTTCTTAGAGTTAGGGTGTAATGCAGTTTTGCTCCCACTGTGAAATCAATGTAGGAGTACAAATCTAGGTTAGTGCTTTGGATATTTATTTATTTATGTATGTATACTGTGTATGTCTCTGAATGAGTTTTTGAGTTATTATTGATTAGTAGTGACTGCCTGGAATAGTCCCATACAATTTTCTTGACAATATTTTTGGAAGTGCTTTGGCACTGCCTTTTTCCACAGACCGAGAAAGACTATTGGGCCAGATGGCTTTGTGCATAACTCATGGTTGTCCAGTTGCTGCACTGGTGCCTTAATCTAGTGGCTTTTATGATCAGTTGATGAAGAATAGCCACCTGGTATATAATTACTGACTTTGCCAACAACAGAATATTCAATAGGGAATAAAACCCTGCAGCTGTCATTATTTGCACAACTGGATTAAAAACATGGGCAGTGGTGGCCCTTTGATAGTTTGAAAATGGAAATGATGACTGCAACCATTGATTTTCAATAAACAGGAATATGTCAAGTAGCATTTAAACTATCTGCTAAAAACATTTAGATTCCCCGTACTATTGCATTATCTCCCAGGTAGCAATTTCTCCAACATCCTATACAATGACAGTCACATTAATTATTAATAAAATAGGGGATGCTTTTTATATACCATTTTGTCTACTCGTTTAGCCTTTTCATTTTTCACACATGTCAGCCATTGCTAAATTTATTATTTTGTGAAGACAATGTCACAGATGTGTCAAATTTCTGGACAGCTGCTTTTTGTCCTAGAGATAACATTTTAATATAGTGTTACATCTCTCAATTGAAATGTCACTCATTTCCATAATCATCATCTCATGGATGTTCTCCAGAGAACATATTCAAGTAAAATTAGAATCAGGTGGGACTAAAAGTCTTTCTGAAATGATTCCAAGCAACATCATTGTGTGCTCATGTGGTAGTCTTCAGATTTCCCATTAGATTGGGAGTGGAGGGGGTTGGCACCGACAAACCACAGAGTGTCATAACTCTGCTATTCTTCCTTTGTTTCTTGTCACATGCAAACTCTGACACATAAATATGATCAAAGCAAGAATCCTAGCAATGAGATGGCCTTAAACACGCACAAGCAGATCTGAACTTTGGACCAGACAAACAATAAGAAGTTGTAACAAGGCAGGTACAGTAACAATCTTTCCAAGCAACAAGAGAGGGGAGAATATTTGTGTAACCCTCCTGCACATTTAGTCCTATAAGGTAGAATCATTAAAAAAAATTAAGATGAGGTATAGTTAGATCTGCTAATAAGCTGTATAGTCATGATAGAGGATCATCTTTCTGAATGCTTTCACGGGGTAGCATCCAAAGCAGGGGTCTCCAACATCCAGGCCATAGAAGCAGCAGCTGAACATGTTGCACATCCCACTTGCTCTAGAAGCAGGCAAGTGTGAGCAATTGAGTGCAAATGGAGCTGCACAAATGCTTGCTAGCCACTTGCGCAGAACCACTCCCTCTCCCCCACTCCCCTTTGTGGTGGTCCCCATAAAAGTTGGGGAATCTTTGGCTGACACTCTAAAAATGACCTTAGAAAATGGATGGGAAATTTCTAAGAGTGGTAGACTTTTAAACAAAAGTAAGGCAATGGCAAACCAGTTCTTAATTTTTACCAAGAAAACTTCATGAATGTATCCATGCAGTTATTAGAAGCTAATCTTAATTGTGGAGTGTTTGCTCTATCACCTTCAACACAGTAGTAAACGTGTATGCCGAAACTATCATGAGGCATTTCTGTACATTCTGTAATGTTATTTGAATTGTTACTTCAGGCATCTACAGTAATTTAAGTTTACTAGTTATCGTAAGTTGTAATCTGGCATTGTGCTACCTGCAACATGAAGAACCAAGATAGACAATTCATAAAGTTGAAAGGATTATTTGGTCAAAGAAGGCCCTTTAGTTTGAGATGTTAGGACTAGATCTCATGTTTTTATAAATATAACAGAGACCCTTGTAGACAGAGAGGTGGGGAACCAACTAGTGAGATACAGAAAGCGAACAATATACTCTCCAAAGATGAAAACAACTGCTGAAGTTTATTCTCACTGGACTCTTGAGCATAAATTAGAGCTTTAACTATAGAAATTAAAAATCAAAATTTGCAAAGGAATTTCTCAAGTGTGGAGACTATCACTTGAAATTTGCGTTCTCCCTCTATCTTCCCTCCCTTTTAAGCAAAAGCAGATATAAAATTAGAGTAAGGCATTCTAGCTAGCTGAACAGGGCAATAGAGAGAAATGAATGCAAAATAATGGGTTTGTACTTTGAGGTTTAGATTCTATTATTTACATAAATAAAATGCCCATTTATGAAAATGTGTATCTGAAGTTCATAGTTCTTGAACTATGTAATCCATATATGTGCATTTAATTTTGGAGGGAAAGGGGCAAGGACTACATAGCAGCATTTGGAAAAGCACAAAACCCGAAAGCTAATTATGTTCTACATTAGTTTCATAGCAGATGAAATGGATTTGTCTTCAAATTCACAATGATCTCATCCCATAAACTTCACAGCAGGGGCCCAACATTTGTTTCAGATTGTGGCACTTGAGCTGACACTGAGAACCAGGCAATTACTATGACAACCACACTGTTGATGTCAAAACTTGAAAAACAGAATTATGTCTTATGTCCAGAATCTTATGTCCAGAGGTTCAGGTGGCAGGCTGAAAACTAGCTGATGATAATCTGAAGCTCAGTTTCTGTAAGCCACTTGGATCTATTTCTACAGAATGAATATAAAGCTACAATATATGTTTTCTGAAACCTGCACCTGTTCACATCTGTTTGAAATTTGTAGACTTTCTATTTCTCCAGCCCATTCTGCTCCCCATCCCTGATCCACATATCATTAGTGTGATCTGCTAGATAACCATAGAACCTTGTAATGATATGCTCCTTGTAACTGCTAGCTATGTTATGTTTACCTGGCAGGAACTGATTCAGATACACTCCATCTGCTTATGACAGTACCCTCATTGGTTTTTCATGAAGCAGATGCTTCAGAAGCAGGTATTGGTAGTGTTAGTGATGACAGCATGATAGTGCTTAAAATTTTGAGGCATACAAGTGATAACTGCTGCCTTTTTTTCCTAGCATGTGACCTTCAGAGTAATAAACAGGAGAAATGTTGCTTGCACTAATATCCAGAGCAACTTTCTTTTACCTTTATAGGTACTAAAACACCTAAAATTCCCAGAATGTCTAATAGTTCCCAGTAGCTTGGTTTATAATAGGATTTGGGCATTTGGGCAGGATTTTCACAAAATGCCTGCTATACTGAGTATGGCCATTCTCATAATACATTTCCCAAAGAACCTTGGGGAGTTGTACATGCAATCTTGGCTAGGGTTCAGTTTTTTAACTCTCATGTATGCCAGTTGAACAATTGCAGCGTGTTCTGCATGAACAATACATAAAGGACCAATCTATGTGTTTTGAAGAATGGTGAATAGCAAAATCTGTTGCAGAGAAACAAAAAAGCTCAGATAGAAAGAGAATACCTTTCTTACTATAAAAAAATGACCAAAGTTCATTCTGAGTTTTGTTTGAGGGAACTTCGATAGCTAAATATGCCGGTAGTTCTCCACCTGACAATTTTTTCTGCATTATGTAGAAGATTCTCTCTCCTTCAGCTTTCCAAACTCTCATCCCATACAACAAAAATAACAACACAGGAGCCTCAAGGTTTGTCTTTGGCAGTAAAATATATCTCCATTGAATCAGTTGGGAAAGGAGGAAAAAAACAAAATAAGTAATGTGTGCGGGGCTTAGAAAGACAATCTTGGCATCCCTACTCAAATGTGCATGGCTAGTTTTGACAATTGTAACTAAATATTTAAACATGTTTGTACTTCTTTCTTTCTTTTATTATATCACCTCCCAAAAACAAGTCTGTTGCTAAATGTAATTGTCATGAAACCTTCCCTGAAATGTCAATATAACTTTGAGAAATGCAGCAATAATGTCAATTCATTTGTAAGCCAATGGCAATAGCAATTACCTCTTGATGCACCTACACTTTCATTTCAGATGAAATGTTTTAGTCCCCTTTATAAAGAATCTTCATTTAATTGTGTCTGCCAATGCTTCTGTATTTGAAGTGAAACTCAATCTTAGCACATAAAAAAAGAAAATAAGTATCCAGAATTGAATGTATAGGGGATGGCAGGAGATGAAATCTCAAGGGCATAGACCTGAGAATTAATTTCTCCTTAGAAACATAAATGCAGAAAACTGGGAGGCTGTCTTACACCATAAGACACTAGCACATTTTTGCTCTGTGTTATAACATCA
The DNA here is from genome assembly GCA_032468015.1 of Mimophis mahfalensis. Lineage (NCBI taxonomy): Eukaryota > Metazoa > Chordata > Lepidosauria > Squamata > Mimophis > Mimophis mahfalensis. The sequence goes on along the minus strand of JANHFR010002902.1, from coordinate 158,483 downwards.
GCTTTCTAAAGCATCCAGAAGAAAAGGTAACAATGGTTATTTTACTATTTCCATTAATATATTAGAGAACTAGTGCCTGATTTAAACACCCAAATGAATTTATCCCAAATAACTATTGAACTCAATATGTTAAATGTTGAGTGACCAGCCTGTTTGTGTCAGGCAGAACCCTCTTGGTCTACACATTTGTACCCCCAATTTCACTGTTTTTAATTTTTTTAGTAATTGATTTTAACAGATATTTAAAACTGCTATCCCCATGTTTTATAACCTTTTCAAACCAAAGGATGGCCTTTTCCTCTCCCGTAATCTAATTTCCTTGCAGGATCCCTTTGTCTACCAAGAAGCCATGTTCAAGATAATCTGTGGCATTTAGTTTAGGAACATGTCTATCTATCTATATATAAAAGTGTGTGGTGGGTAGGCAGGCAGGCAGGTGGGAGGGCGGTCATTGTGTGTATCTTTCTCTATACAGTTTTTAACAGCTGGACCAATCTGACCCAAATGTGGCATACACATAACTTACCCTCCAACAAAAATCACTGGGGGGTAAGACAGCCCTAGCCCATCTGGGGGGGCTGTGTTCCCTAAAACTCCTGCCACAGGCAAAGCAAACTACAATTCCCAGCAAGCTTTGCCAGGAATGTTCCACACAGAGGGGAAAGTCTGGCTCTGCCTTCCTGAGTCCATGCTGAGGGGGGAGGCTTTCCTTTCCTTTCCTATCCCCCCTCCCATATGATTTATTTATTTATTTATTATCAGGATTTATATACTGCCCTTCTCCCGAGAGACTCAAGGTGGTGTACAGGGTGTTGAAATACACAAAATACAAAGTCAAGATAAATTAAATTAAATAACGACTATAAACAAACTGAAAACTCCCTTTAGTCCAGGCCTGCCTGTGCAAAGAGCCAGGTCTTAAGCTCCTTCCGAAAGGTGCGGAGATCAGGGGCCATCCTCAAGTCCACTGGGAGCTGGTTCCACAGGGTGGGAGCCCCAATGGAGAATGGCCTCCCTCTAGGTGCTGACCGCCGACATTCTGTTGTCAACGGCACCCGTAGGAGACCCTCCCGATGGGCACAAATCGGACGGCGGGAGGATGAAGCTGGCTGCAGATGTCCCCTCAGATAGTCCAGTCCCAAGCCATTCAGGGCTTTATAGGTCAAGACCAGCACCTTGAATCTCATGCTGATGCATTGGTGTCTTCCTAAGTCAGACCACTCAGGCAGCAGAAGTGGCCATTGGACAGGAAGGGAAGGGAAGGAGAGGAAAGGAATACCTGGGCATTTGGTGAGGTGAGGCCTTTGGAAACCTTAGTCCCAGGATGTGGTGATGCCTAGGCCAGGATGAGGTGAGGTCAAGCAGGGAAGGAGAAGGTCTAGGCCAGGATGATACATGAGGTGAGGGCCAGACCTGGGGCCTAGGCCTTTTCAAACCTTAGAGAGGCAGCTGGCTCCAGGATGGCTATACCCAGGCAAAGCCAGGTAATCAGCTAGTTCTTCATATAAAACAGTTTAGCTAAAGCAATCAGGTGCTCAGAATTCTCAGGTGCACCAAATGCAATCAATACTAGCAAGATAAGTGAAAATGTTAACTGGAGGAATGTGGACCTGACTTGCAAATTAATAGTTAACATCAAGGCATTTAGATGATGGCTATGTTAAAATAACATTTTTAGATATTTGCTTTGGCCTCCTTTAATGAAAGGATTTTTTGTGGGGTGATTTATTATTTCATTTTCCCTATCCTTTATTTCATCTTCATTATCCAAAGAATTAACTAAACCAGTAAGGTTATTTTTTTAATATTAATAAAATATTAAAATTAATGGTTTATTAATTGAGTTATCTATATCAGTCCTATTGACACCTCTGTCCTGTTGCATGATAAATCTGTCTATAGTTTTTATTATATATTATATTATATCAGACAAAACGTTAGAATCTGTCCCATTTTTGGCTTCAATGTGATTGTGTCCTGGTTTCTAACTCAAAGGCACCTTGAAAAATTTTCCTTCACCCCCTTCTCTCAACTTGTGATCAAATTCTTATTCCCCAGGTTATTTTTATATCCTCTTTTCTACAATGAATCACAAATCCTGGCTACCCAGATGTCAAGCATCCAAATTATTTCATTGCTTCCAATGGAAAACCTCTACCAGTTTTTAGCAGCTTCTCTTCTTCCTCCAATTTTATTGCAACCTCCTGGGTCACACTGCTGGTGTCCCCTCTGAGGACTCATCTTGTCCTACATATAAAATCACCTAGGTCACCCTGGTTCTGGAAAAAGGTTGCCTAGCAACTGAATAAAGGATCTGTTTTTTTTTCTCCCCTGACTTTTCGGATGTATGGAGTATGCTGAATTTGTTCTGCCAGTCTGCTGCTGGATTTAGAGGTTTCTCATTAAAAACTGTTCAGTTACACTGGATATGCTTAAACTTGTTTGGTCTTGTTTGTTTGTTTCTGAACCAAGCAAAGTTGCTGAGTTCAGAGTCTGTTTATTCAAAGGCAAAATGGCAGTTAGTCCCAGACATTAGTTACATAGAAAGCAGATCAGGTGATCACAAGTTGAAATTTACTGTATTTCTGTATGGTAGTTGAGATTATTTCTGCTCTTTAACAAAATGAAATGTGGGTATTTCATTCCTCTGCTTTGGGTCTCATAAAAAAAAAAAAATCAATGCATCAAGATTTCCAAGGATCTGAAATGCCAAAGGAAATATTTGACAAAGGGCCTAAATCTAGTAAACGACTTGAGCCTGGCTTAGAAACCTTCCTCTAATTTTAGCAGAAATGTAAGTGTTTGTGCATATGTATGTTTGTGTGCATGTGCACTCATGGATGGGCATGTAATACTATTATTTGGCTGTGATAAAGTGATCAAGATAATTTGTTTGATATTGTTCAAGTTGCATACACACACACACACACACACACACACACCAACAAAAACTTTGGCAATCCAATCTGGATTTAGCATTGCTTGACCAGCATCAGTTTAGCTCTACTAGACTGCCTTTTAGAACTGTGTGGCTGAAGGAGCCCTGGAATTCCTTGGTGGAGACCTTGGTGGAGCAGGCTGCAAGGACTTAGCCTAGCAAGCCAGCTGCCTGTAATTAGGCATGTTCGAATCTCAC
>JANHFR010002902.1:135110-148976 GCA_032468015.1 Mimophis mahfalensis | reverse complement strand
TCCATTTAAGCTCACACCGACTGCTTCAGTGACTCCATCCAGCCACCTCATTCTCTGTCGTCTCCTTCTTCTTTTGCAACCTAGAACTAAGGAGAAATTTCTTGACAGAACAATTAATAAGTGGAACAACTTGCTTCCAGAAGTTGAAAATGCTCCAACACTGGAAGTTTTTAAGAAAAGATTGGATAACCATTTGTTTGAAATGCTATGAGGCAGTGGTGTCAAACTCATAGTGGTGTCACGTGATATATTAGGACTGTTTTCCCCTTTGCTAAACTGGGTCGGGCATGGCCAGAGCATGACGCATTTGGCCCGTGGGCCAGGAGTTTGACAGTCCTACTCTAGGGTTTCCTGCCTAAGCAGGGGGTTGGACGAGAAGACCTCCAAAGTCCCTTCCAGCTCTATTATTCTATTCTATTCATTGCTAAAGACTCAAGTATCTGCCTCTATATATTTCTCTGGATGATTGGAACCCTTACATTCTAAAAAGTTCTTCCATTTCTTTCTCCCCTTCTTTATGCTGTTTAATTTTCCTTCCTATTGTCAACCACAATTTGTGTCAGGCTGGCAATATTTTATCATTATTCATGTTTTTTTATGGTTATAAGTCCTAATTGACAGTAGAGTGCTATAAGAATGCTTAGAAAAAGTGCTTGCTTTTCACAGAAGGAAAAGTTAGAGATTAAACAGCTTGGTTGGGGGGGGGGTGTTAAATGAAGTAGGTTTTTTTTATCTAATTGTTTTGATCTAGCTCAGTGGTTTCCAAAGTGCAAGGCAGATTTCTCAAAGGATTTGTAATTGACAATAGTTTTCATACTGAAGCTTGCAAGATGATCAGGTTTCATTACGTTGCTTTCAAATAAGTGTGGAAAACTACAAATGTAACTGTATGAGATTAGCAAGACACAACAACCAGAGTTCGAAATGTAGTATTCTATGTTCAATGGAATATTTAAATACTGTAGAAAAGTTGCCTGAGTGCAGAAGTTTACAAGACTTGAGAAACTCTGATACAAGAAAGAAACAGAGACAGAAACCATGTTCAGGAAATAATTTTCTGTGTGCATTGCCATGCCAGTAATGAATAGCAAGGATTTCCTTCTCAAAATGTAACAAAAGAGACAGTCTCCGTGCAGCTTGACTGGTTCCAACTCACAGAAGAGCATTCACATATCCCGGAAGACTCCCAAATGCAAACATCATACATTTTAGTGACATTCTACCAAAGTCTGTGCCTATTTCCTTCAACTTGCATGTGAAATTGTTACCTGGAAATACAGCACGTGAACAGAGTGAGAAATAAACTGAAGAAGCTTCTTGGATGAGAAGTGAAATGTCTTCAGGGAAAAATAAAATCATGTTGCCTTTTGAAAGAGCACCTTTAGTACAACCATGACCTGGATGACTGAGAATCTCTATAGAGATTCTACATGGTTTGAACATTCAGTGTTGTTATGCTTCATTCATTTCTTTTGAATTGCAAGCATGTCTAGTTATTCTCCTAGCTTCCACTGGATTTTATTTTTTTTATTTTATTGTCATTTTCAATGATATCCATTGTGTGTTCTCTGATTAGTTGGGTTAATTCAAGGAAAGAATGATGAAAAGAAAATGCTGCCCAGAGTTATTGTTAATATTTTTGCATTCCCACATTAAAAACATTAATTTCTAAATGCTGTAAGGTGCAGTTAAAATGGCCTACAGTGTTTTAGGCCACACCACACTAACAATTGGAGACAGGGAGTCTGGCTCTGGCAGGTGCAAGCCCAACTCCCTTAGTCACAAGACAGCCATGTGAGCTGTCAATCATTGTTAAGAGTTACACTATATAAGGGTAACCGCTAACCTAGAGGGCGCTGGCTCACTCATACTCATTCATACATGGAAACTCTCCTGCTACTCGTATCTACTCTGTGAGTACTGCTTTCAGTTTCATTTCTGTAAGTGCAGCCACCTCGTGGCCTCTGTGAATATTTGTAAATAAAGCATTCTTTAGTTGAACAAGATTGTCTGGCGTCCTGGCTTTGGGCTATACAACAATCCATCAATCCTACCCTCTTGATGCAAGGTTCGTCATTTTGTTGTTAACAGCATTGTAGAACCAAGTCTGCAATGCTAGAATATTAACAGTTATTAATGTAATATGGGGCATCAAATTAAATAAATCAATGTAATTGTGGCACAACCTGGATATGGAATGCGACAACTCGCTGCAGCCAATTCACTGTGGCCAACTTGCCATGGGACAATTTAATTATTGAATATATATGTAAAAAATTAAAAATAAAATTATATATACAATTTATTATAAAATTATTTTAATTTTTATCATTCACATTTCATTCTGTCCCTCTTTTTGCATCCTTTCTTTAATGATTCTATACTACCATTTCTTTGATATTAGCATAACTCTAGTTCCACAGTGAGTTGTCCTGTAGCAAATTGGTTCTGGTGAGTTGTGAATTAGCCATGGCAAGTTGGTCATGGTGAGTTGGTTACAGCAAATTGTCATAGACCCCCTGGATAAACTAGCTTTAAGGTAAAATAGGCAGCATACAAATCAGACAAAGAAAGACAAGAAAAAAGCTAATGAAATTTCATGAGACCATTCCCATTCTTTCTTCAGAAAGCATAAGGTTTGCCAATTTTAGATAATTGGTATCAAAATTTTGTGTGCTTAAAAAATAAGAAAATGCCTACAATATTTTTAAAACTCAGTTTAAACATTTGCAAGTATAATTATCCTTTCTGTGAATATCAAACCTGCATAATTTCAAATAGAAAAACTAAAGAGTTTTCTGTCCAAAATAGAAGTCTTCAGTTTCTAGATAGTAAGAAAAAATGTGCTAATTCCCCCTATTGCTAAACAATGTATGGGAAAAGGAGGATTGCCATGGTACTTCACCCTCATTTGCATACATGTGCCCTTGTTTAGTAGACAATTTGTTTAATTACTGCCACTATTTTCAGAAATCTAAGCAGAATCAAACTTGGTTAGTATTTTGAAAAGCACCTCGAGATATCAGGGCTGAGGGATCCAGAAAACATCCTTCTGGACTCCCAAATTGGGACCCCGAAAACATCCCAGAAGAATGAGATAATGAGGCTTTATTTTATGGCCTTTAGCTTACTGATCAGCAGAAAAATAAGGTGTTTTTGTAACAGCAACATAGGATCAGTTAAAAGTGTTCTGGCCTAATTTTTAGAAACTAAAAATCATGGTACTAAAGAAACAAGGACTGAAGTGAAAAGAAAAGCAACTTCTTGTACTAGGTCAGGAAACAAACCAACATATATGGTTAAAATATTGGTTTAGAATTGGAAAACTTCAGTTTCAAATCTCTTCTCAACCATGGAAAGTCTCCATGAACTACCTCACAAAACTGCCATTACAGAGATCAAAGCATAGATCCCCATGCAAGTTGCCTTATGCTTTGGAAGGAAAGTTGAAGCATAAATCTAACAAATGAGTGGGCTCTCCAGAAGACATGAACTTAGTTGATCTTTCAGAATCCATCTCTCATCTCTCTTAACTTATTGTCTGAATACCACCCCGAGTCTTGTGAGAGAATGGCATAAAAATGAATTACATATATGCCTAAATAATGTGGCCTAATTACCTGGCCTGATGTAGCAGAAAAATTTATTCTCTCACTAGATCATGGAATGAATTGAACAAGCTGCTTATTGCAATGGCAGGAAATTTCTGCTCAAATTATGGCAAATATAAGATTGCATCAGTATTGAAAGACACAACATAAACTTGATTGAAAAGAAGTTTTATACAAATATTCTGAGATTAGAATTAAAAGGACAGCATTTGGTCTTTAACAAGCTTCATTGTTATTGTTGTTGTTAGTTGTGAAGTCGTGTCCGACCCACTGTGACCCCATGTACTATGTTCCTCCAGGCATTCCTGTCCTCTACCATCCCCCGGAGTCCATTTAAGCTCGCACTGACTGCTTCAGTGACTCCGTCTAGCCACCTCATTCTCTGTCGTCCCTTTCTTCTTTTGCCCTCAATTTTTCCCAGCATTAGGCTCTTCTCCAGTGAGTCCTTTCTCATTTGGTGGCCAAAGTATTTAAGTTTCATTTTCAGGATTTGGCCTTCTGAAGAGCATAACAAGCTTCATTACAGAAAATCAAATGGGAGAAAGCTTTCAAATTACACTACAACCAATTAACATAAATGTCATGTTGATATGGTTAAAAGGGAAAAGGAGATGAATCTAATGAATTTTCCAGGAGATCAGAAAGAATAGTGTGTAAACTATTCTTCAGTGTGATAATCATTATGTGGAATTATTGTCTCTCACAGTTCATCTAAAGGATACTATTTAGATGCCAATTTTAGTTGTAAAGCAAATGTTCATCCTTTGGCTCCCATCATAACATAGTCAAAACATAAGTTGATTTGAGTATTTAAAGATCTGTAAAACAAATGTCTGGAAGAAGCAAAGCTTAAGCATATTGGCATTATATTGCTTAACAAGGCTTTCTATTTGCAATTCATGAATTAAAAAAGTAATATAAAGCAAGAAAGAATAGTTGACTTTAGAAGATTATGAAAAATGATTCATCAGGTTCATTAAAAACTACACTGTAAGCTGCCTAGGTGTCCATTATGGTGATAGTGACCTCCTAGTTGTAGTCAAATTAATTAATTAGCAGTTAATTAAGTCAAATATCCATTTATTTTATTTCTGAGCTTTATCTTGCAAAAACAATATGAAATGCCTTAAATCAATGAGCACAAATAGTTATATGAATTGATTCCACTTTTGTGCTGGTAAATAAAAGGACTTTAAAAGGACTGGAACTATTTTTTTTTTTTAATCCCATTTATATCCCGCCCTTCTCCGAAGACTCAGGGCAGCTTACAATGTGCTCAGCAACATTTTGAAATGGGATGATCCATTTATTTACCAAATCAACTATTTTAGTTTGGTCAAATTTGATTAAATTCATATGCTGTGAACTTAACTGAAATCTATCTTGGTTTTATTACATTCCAAACTACAGAATACAGTTCTGAATATTTTATGTATATTGCACTTGGGACATATTAACTAGGTCATAGGTCTTTATAGACCAAGCTCAATATTTACAAAAACCTCCAATATATGCATATGGTGGCTCAGCCTCCTGGTATAAAACTTCTCCATCTGATGAATGATTTTGCTCCCATCCAAATCGGATCGCATGGAGAAGCCAGAGAAGTATGCATTTTTCTAAAAGCTCTCTGCATGAAGAAGACATATAGATGTAATATTTTCAAATTGCATTTTAAATTGTAAAGGCTTAAGGTTTCAGTAACTTACCCTAGATCTGTTATTCCTATCACCAGTTCAAAATCAGCCCTCTCAGGCAGTGTTTCTCACCCATGGCCTCTTTAAGATGCGTGGACTGCAATTGCCAGAATTCCTCAGCCAGATTTTTTTGCTGACAAGGGAATTCTGGGAGTTGAAGTTCACATACGTTAAAATTGCAAAGATTGAGAAACCTTAGTTCTTAAAACAAAGGCAAACTTCACAAAGCACAGATCTGTTCCTGACAGAACTGATCCCACCATTATTGGATTGCAGCAAAAGGAATATTTTCATGATATAGAGAGGAATGCTTCACATAAGCTTTCAAGAATCAATTCCAATTTTTTTGTGGCTGTAGTAAACCTGTTGGAAAGAGTTTGTAAATTTATAGAGGCGTAAGAGGCTGAGGAAAAGGGTTGGGTACATCTTTTTCATCAAACTTCTCATCATTATCTCCTCCCCGTTTTCTCCGATGACCTAAGCAACAGATGTCTCATTAGCACCTGAGGTATGCCAGCTTTTCTGAAGAGCTGCAGACTGATTAAACACATGCTCCATTTTTATATCTTTATGAGTCACTACTTAAATGTTTTATCACCAGATTGTCACACTTAATTATGTGTAGCCTTAATTAAATATGAACATTCTTAGTCCTGGCTTTTTATTTACACTTCAACCCACTGAAAATTGTTAAGCCATTTGCTGACTTTTTCTAGTTTGACCCTGACCCTCTATCTTTAGTGCCTGCCTAACATGAACACATTTGGCAGATGAAACTTCTTCTGACACAGGAGGTTACAATACATGAATCAGCCTTCCTTCTGCCATGATTCATTTTCTCATTTATTTTCTAAGATTCTGCCCATTATCCCAATCTTCTTTAAAATACATACCTCTCTCTCATAACCAGCAGTGATACATCTGTAGATATATAAAATATTGTAATGTTAGACATTTGCATGACAACAAATGTGATTGTGTTATAAGACAATCAGAGTCCTTTGGATAGGGACATAGGCAGCGTATAAATTTAATCAATAAAATAATAAAATAAATACATATAAAATAAATTGCAAAATAAAAGCATGGTACAATTTACTCTTTACATACATAAAAGGAAGTATAACCATTTATTAGTATAATAATTTATTAAACAAGTAAGCTGCCTGACTCATGCAAAGAACTACATAATTTCAGAAATCATTGGACTACAAAATTATGATTTGCAGATTAGCCCAAAAATGAAGGCAAGTTCAAAGCATTTCTGTTCAGAATGTGGTTAGGCACTACAGTGGAACCTCAGGTTGCGAACACAATTCGTTCTGGGATTGCGCTCACAACCTGAATTGGTCGCATCCCAAAGTGATGCTTCTGCACATGTGCAGACCACAAAACGGTGCAGAAATGAAACTTTCTGTGCTCTTTTTGGTTCTGAAGCCAAGTTTTGGATCATAAACTGATCCAAAACTTGGTGGGATTTTCAGGTCAGAACCCGGATTGGTTGTGAACCGAAATGTTCACAACCTGAGATTCCACTGTATATCGAAAACAATCCTTTTTTGGTGGGGTGGGGAGAAGATTCCTTTGAGTTAGTGTCAATTCCTCGTGTCTGCTAGGATAAATCTCTGCAGTTTTCCTTGGGAAAAGTTTTCAGAAGTGGTTTGCCATTGCCTTCTTTCTAGGGCTGAGAGAGAATGACTTAATTTCTATTTAATCTAGAGGTGGTGTGCAAAAATCAAAATGACCATTAGATATAAATACAATTATATCTGTAGCACCTTGCTTTCATTAAGTAGCAACCTTATTTTATTATTTTTAAAAAATCATCTTGTCAAGCTTTGAAAATAATTTTGCTAAACTGGAAACCATTTGCATTTTAAATAGTAAGGATTCTAATGATCTGCAGTTAAACAATGTCTCTTCATGACATCATGAAAATTAGGCATGCTTGACAAACATCCTGCACTTAAAAGTTAGTTTATCCTGGATGGGAACAATTGATTTGTCCTTGCATCCCCATTAAATCAAATAAAGCAAATGCAATTTTGAAGGACCTTTAGGAAAATAATGGATTTCTTAAATACTTTTAACATCAGCCTAGTTTTTTAAGTTATAATTACCTAACTGGTAAGAATTGCTGAAAAATGGATGATTCCTATCATACCTGATCTCGGGGGAAGAGCCACAATGACTTAATTGTACTGGAAATTGATTTTTAAAATTCATGTTTGAACAACCCTCAAGTTGCAGTTATAATATCAGAAAGACTCTATTATCCCTTATACATATCCATGTTGGCTTGCAAAGGCATACTTGCATTTTAGTTTGAAAAATTGGAGAAAAAACATTTAAAGAAAAGGATCTCAATATAATGTGTCAAAACCATAGTTCAAAAGCATCTAACAAACAAGCAAACCATTTCTGGAACAGTAATGTTTGAACTAACAGTTATAGCTGTAAAATCTGGGCAGTTGTTTGTAGAAGAGTTTCATTACTTTTGATGCCTGGAGTCCTGATCATCTGGTTGCTTCAATGAATATAATACCAGCTGCTTTACATTGCTTTCAGTCATAGGCGCAGGAGCAGTACAAGTCATAAAATTCACCTTTCTGGTTTCTGGTAATAAGTATTTAAACAAATGACAGCATTATTTGTGCCGGTTGTATGCATCATGAAGTTTCCTTTAAAACATACTAATTTTCTACTCTTAATTTTAATCTGCTGTACCAACCACACAATATAAATAGCTATAGCCATGAAAATTCCAAAATGCTATGGTAATAGTACAGATTCTGGAGATAAATGAAAGGGAGGACTTGTTTGTCTCCAAAATGGGTAGATATAAATTAAATCTTGGTAATGTAGCTGTTTTATATTTTGCTATTTTACTCACTGCTTTGTCCCCTTCTGTTATTTGCTCTTGAATTCCCTTGTGGGGATCTCAATGCTATATGAGCTTGGTTGTATGCTTGCAGACATTTCATTATCCAATTAAGTAACATCCTCAGTATGAGTAAGCATGTTCATAGGCAGTACCTTGCTCTGCCAGTTTTGGAGGGGGTGTAGTTTCCTTCTTGATGATTCCTTGATCAAGTATTGTTTCTGGCTTGATTGTTTACTTGGTGTTAAACCCTGCTTATCTGAATGTTGGCTGTAGGAATGTTGGTTGCTAATCTTTGTTTTCTTCCTAGGATTTTTTTTCCCCAGGGATTATTTTTTATTTATTATGTTGTATAGAAAGTTAGCACCCATCCCTCTCCTAGAAGAATGAAATACTTTGAGAAATATTTAAAAGTCAGAATATTGTATTTCCCTGGATGAGAAATAGAGAAACATGTTCTTAGAAGGCAGCTCCCACATTTCTTAATAACCCTCAGCAGATATCAGCACTTAAGAGATAAAAAGATAACTAGGTCTGTTCATAAGCAAATACCCTCATCCAAGATCCAACAATGGTAGGATTAGCCCTCAGCCACAATAGAAATTGCATAATGCCACTTCACTGCATCACTCCCAGCAAACTTCAACCAAACTTAGCTCAAACAAACTCCTAGGATTTGTACATGGCCCCATGGGAGTCTAACAACCGGCAACAGAATATAGGTTCTTGCACAGGAAGAGGAAATTCAAATTCAAACCCCAAGAGAAGGTATAAAACCCCCCACTCTCAACTCCAGGTGTTCAGCTGCTCAGAATGTATGCGATTCTGCTTCATCAATAAATGGACCCTCTTTCCAATCAGCCTCCAACCTCCATTTTGTCTCCAGTGCCTTTCTCCTGGCTTGGAACTGAACCAGATAAATATTTCTTCCTACAGTGGTTATAAATCTTAATGTGTTGTGCTATTTGCCTACAATGATAACCGCACAGTATTGCTTCCTAGGTTATTTTTTATGCTCACTTTTAAATGCTGACTAAATGTGGTTTATATCTATTTTTTAACTAATGGCTGATATGTCTGAATGACAAGTTCTTTTGTTGAGTTCTCTTTTTTGCCTAGAAACACATCTCCATATTGATTCCACAAATTAATCCAGTTCTGGAAATTAATGCATGTCTAGGAATTCAGAGTACTGTGTAGTATTTCTAATGCTTTAATTCTTGCTGTATAGGACCAGTTGTAATTTGTGAGAGGGATTTTTTTATGGGAAGAGGACTGAGGCTTAGGTTTCTAGTTTAAAGTTGCAAGGTCCAACTTGCACCAATCATTCCTGTGGTGCTCCACAATATGCTTCCACTATCAGGTTCCATTAGTTTTTATCCCTACATCTCCTGTACTGCCTGATATAAGCATTATCCACTTGTTCTTTAGTCATTCTCATTAAGTTGTCTGAAGAGATTCTTCTGCTTAGAGACCATAGCAGAAGTATGGCAGACTGATGTGTTCTTACTTGAAATATTGATTAATGAACCTAAAGATGGTGAACAGAAACATCTACTCTATACTAAAAAAAAGGCAGGACAAGGTGTTTAATTCAACATTTAAAAAAAAAAGTAAAGTGACAGTCCTTAAGTTAAAATTTAAAAAAGCATGTCAGAAGAAGTGAAATAAGATGATCAGAAAGGCTAATTAAATACTTCAGAAGTGCTCAGTGCATATTCCATTAGTATATACCAACAGTTTAGAAGCATTATTTAAAGAAATAAACAGATATCCCAGTGCTTCAATACTATTTTTTTATTCTCTGCTACAATTGAGACAAGCTCAGAATACAATTACATAGTACTGTTGGTGCAATGTTTGGTCTGTGAAACAAACAAACAAACAAACAAACAAACAAACAAACTGATTCTGTCCTATTTTAACCATTAGGAAACCTGGATCCAGATCCTTACACTTATAGCTTGGGTGGCTTTGGGTTTCGGGGTGGGGGCATCTGGATGTGGGAATTTACCATCTTTGGTTCTGTAATGGATTGCACCACTTCAGATACGCCTACTGAAAGAAAAAGTTGCAGTTGTGGCTAGGAGGGCATTTGCATAGTTTCAGTTATGTGTCAGTTCTTCCCATTTCTAGATCAAGAGTCTCTATACCCAGACATCTATGCCATGATCATCTGTATGGGTTTCTGTAATTCAGTCTACATGGGGCTACCCATGAAGATATCCAGAAACTGCCATTGGTGCAAAATGCAGCAGCAAAGCAATTGTATGTAACCTAGATCTGCACACATTACACCACTACTCTCCCACATTACCAGTTTGCTTCTAGGTGTAATTCAAGGTGCTGGTGATGATCTATAAAGTCCTATGCACTGTGGAGTTCCCTTGTGTGAGGGAACGACTCTCCCCAGTGAGTTTCAGATGGCAGGACCATGTGGAGGGCCTATTCTACTGTTCCATTATCCAATGGATCACTGTTCTCCCTGAGGTCAGGGTGGCCCCAAACTTGATATCCTTCCAGAAGGACCTAAAGAGTTGGCTTCGCCATCTGGTCAGGGGATCAAAATGGGTATAGAGCAGGGCTGTCAAACTTATGGCCCATGGGCCAAATGAGTCACATACTGGCCACGCCCAACCCCATTTTCACAAAGGGGAAAAAAAGTCACAATATATCATGTGATGCCATTGTGATGATGTGAGTTTGACACCCCTGGTGCACAGCTTGTATTGTTTATGAATTATAGCCCTCTCCCAGTGACTTCATTGTATGGCCTTAATTGTTTGTGTTTTTTTTTTGATGCTCTGTATTGTTTGTATTTTTTAATTCTGTGGAAAAAAATTTAATATTGTTTATGTTTTTAATTGTAAGCCATCCAGTGTTACATATGTGAGATGGATAGCTATAAAAATTGAATAAATAAATAAATTCACATTATGAAAAAAATAATTTCTTATTGCAACATTGCCATTGCCATTTGTTGATATTCTTCACAAGATATGCAGATGCAGGTCCCACATCTTTGCCCAATCGACACATTTAATGCTTAGAAATTCATAGACATCCGTGTTCAGAGAAAACCCTTGAAATGAAGACATCATGCTTAACAAGCCTGAAAATAAATCTCTGGAATGTGAGCATGTAAATAAAAAGAAACATGTCATAGGAAAAAGTGCACATCTACTTTCCATCTGCAAAATCTCCACTTCATTCCCAAAGGAGAATCTGAATCGGAATAGTACAAGATCCCCTTTATGGACAATCCCTTGAACAGGTTTTATTTTCTTTCAGGAGTTTTTGCGTGGCCAGAAGAACCAAAAATAAACACTTGTGCAGTTTATGGGCTTAAAAGAAAACATGTGTTTAACTACTTCCTGTTTCTCTCCCATCAACATGACAAAAGATCAATCTTACTAAGAAGGCAATGAAGGTGAATAGAAGTTATTCCCAAGTAAGTAGGCAAAAGATTGCAGTTTTCAGGACTGAATTAAGGATTTGGGATGGAGGGAAGGTACAAAGTTGCTTCAGAGTTTGATCCCACCCCTACCCCATTATATAAAGCCATAGATTAATTTTTCAGATGTATTCTTGCAAAGTAAGAAAAGGGAGAGGGAGAGAAAGAAATAGCATGCTTTAGAGGAAAAAAAGCTCTTTGCACTGAGAAAAATGCAACAGAAAAGGTCCAAATTGTAAAACTGTGCTTAAGCATATAACCCTATTACTGTGATTTACCCATTGGCTAGCATGGAGCTGTATTAGCCAGTGACTAGATTTGCCTCACTGAAAAACCATAGCCTGAGGTGCAGAAGAGAATGCTGAGGACAGATAACCACAATTTCTTTACATTCGCAGCTTCAGACTGTTCCCTCTTTTCCATCTCTTGCCCTTTCTAACAGGCCTTAGTTTGGTGGACCCATATGCTGCAATTCCCTTAAATTGGCACTGGCAGCTTTAAAATCACACATAAAATGAATGCTGTACATATTACATCTGACAGGAGACTTTAGAATTCATAATGGGGGAATATTTGTGATGAAATATATTTTTTTTCTTCAGTCAGTCAGTTCAAAAAAACTAAAGACAACCTAAGTGACAAATTGTTACGTTACTAAGTTCGGATGATACTATTGGTATAATTAAGCCTAAATTAGTTATAGGAATCTAAAAACAGGTCAAGTCCAATGCCCATCTAGTTCAGCAATCTGTGTCATACAATGACTATCTTCCATGTCACTTCCCAGCAGGTGGTATGTAAAGTATGTTCCCTGAAACCCAAGAGCCAGCATACAACCATAAAGACCAATTACCATTGATAGCCAAATTCTCCACAAATGTATTTAATTATGATGACATCATCCATTCAATCATATCTGATTCTCAGCAGTTCTGTGGACTAGCTGTCTCCACGTTTTCTAATGTTTCAGCTGTTTATGCTCTGGCTATTTTTGGCTTTGATAGTGACTAGCCACTGTAGATTTTGGCAGTCTCATTTCTTTTACTGCTACCCATTCCAAGTATAATTGCCTTCTCTAGTGAGTTTGATTGTGTGACATGCTGTAAGGCAGAATTTTGTGATTTTTTCCTTCCAGCAATATGTCTGCTTTTATGCGCTCCAGTACTTGCTTGTTTGTCATCTTCACTGTCCAAGGAATGTGCAGGCTTTCTCCACACCATAGCTGAACAAGTCCGTTCTAAAACCCATGTAAGTGGGTTGTCATGTTTCATAGCTGATTCAGTACAATACAAAGCACTTCCATTATAATTTTTGAGCATAATTTTGAGCTCAACAATTTTGAGCATCATGGCATACCATAAGAGCAGCTACGTTTTAATTCCTTGTCAACCAGTTATTTTGTAAAGAGATTATAGGAAAGTTGAACCAACAAACAGAAAGAATCACAACTGTGGAACATCATCTGTTGCTCAAGAATGGCACAGAACCATGTAGCTAACTAGGACAGCCCTTGGACAGCTTTATTTTTTGCACCAGTTGCAAAAAACACCTGATCACTTACTTGATCAGGTGTTCCTAGTCTCGATTGCTCAATCCCTAGTCATCTCATGTTTGTACTATTTCAATGCACTCTACGTGGGGTTACCCTTGAAAAGCATTCAGAAGCTACAGCTGGCACAGGCCCCTCAAGCTGCCCATGTTACATAACTGCTTCATGAGCTACACTGGTTGCCGCCTTGCTTCCAGATGCAATTAGCCTTGGTTATTGCCTTTAAAGCCCTAAATATCATGGGTCCTGGCAATTTGAGAAACTATCTAACTCCAATGGGACAGGTTCACCTCACCCACAGGAGCAAAAGGGGCCTACTGCAGATCCGATCATCCGGCGAATTTCAGGAGAAAATCTTTCTCTGCCATGGCACCTGGCTTCTGAAACATCCTACCCTGTGGTGAGATTGGCTCCTACCCTCCTGATGTTTTGTAAGAGCCTTAAGATCTGGCTTTGCCAGATGGCTTAGAGATCTAATGGGAAAGATTCTTACTGGAGGTGGTTAACTAATTAAAACTTTATCCCACCTCCCCCCACCCATGTGTCCAGCTCCCTCCTTTCCCATCTGCTGTTAATGATTTCATTTGTTAATGATTTTATCCATTGTGTTTCTAAGATTGTTAATTGTAATGTTTTTATGTTTCTATGCTGTAAGCTGCCCAGTCATCAAATGT
>JANHFR010002902.1:93551-109379 GCA_032468015.1 Mimophis mahfalensis | reverse complement strand
GAGTATAAGCCGAGGGTGACTTTTTCAGCTCATTTTTGGGGCTGAAAAACTCGGCTTATACTCGAGTATATATGGTAGGTCTGTTCTAAATGCTTAACAGGAAATAAAATTCTTCCCATCTCAACCACCTCATACAGTGAATGATGTCCAATCTAAGAATTCCAGTCTGGCAAGTATTCCTACAGATGGTTAAAAATAGAGTCCACATGACAAATCTCATTCTAGCCTCGCATTGTTAAGCCCTTTCCAGTGAGTCACTTCTATTCCTCCTGAACCTGCTGTTCTCGTTGATAAAACTTCATTAGAGACACTCTGAATATAGTTCTCAGGTCCCACACCACTGGTCAAGATCAAGGCAAGAAGAACAACCTGGATTTTCAGAAAGGCTTCTTTAATGTTTGCCTGAGGTAAATGCAGAATCTTGGAAGCTGTAATGGGAATTTCCCAGCCTCATTTACAGTGAGTTAACTGAGGCCATGTTTTAACTCAAATCTGTTCAAGAATATCCACCTGTGAAAATTTCATCAACGTTCTTTTTCTGCTTTGAAATTTTGGAAACTTTTTTTTCCCCATTAGATTAAATGAACCTTGGAAAGGGTAAAAAAAAATGAGTGTTTTTTTTAAAAAAAAAAAATCACACAACACTAATAGGAGAGCAATTTGCCATCTCTTATTTTTCAAGAGTCCTTTTCCTTAAGTCTTTCTTCCTCAAGACATTATTGACTATCATCTTTGCTAATGTTATCTATCCATACCAGATTTTTTTAAAAAGATGTTCCTTTTTAGCTTCTCCTAATGTGTAAATTCTTTTTTGCAGTACTAGTTTGATTTAATTCTGCAGACTAAATTGTTGTGCAGTAAATTTAGTTGATTAGAGCTTTTGAAATATTTTGAAATGTTGGTCTACCAACTGCCCTCTCAAACCAGTTTCATTAATTAAATCTGCCTGCTTTTAATCCTGGGCAGGATTTTACAAGAAGAAAAGAATGGACAAGAGCAAAAAATATGAAAACAATAATACGTTTGATAGTCTTAAAAATTTTATAGTCCCTTTGAGCTCTTTTGCATATGTTTTTCTATTGCTTCCTTTTTATTTCTTGATTAATTTTAACAAAATAGTTTCTCCAGAATCAGTTCTGTTTCTTTGAGCAAAAAAGCAATTATCTAAAGGTGGTGTGAATCTAACTAAGTGCACAGATCCCCTCCCCCATTTTGTTTGGAAGCAACATTTAAAGGGATTAATATTACTGTGTAGTGTTATTAGCCTCTAAAGATACCATCTTTTGTTGAAAAGAATCTTCTAGACATTATGGAAAAAATACAATGAAAACAAAGAAAATATTGTTAGAATTTAAAACAGAAGTTACTTTAGATGATGATCTAGGAGTGGTAGAAAACATTTAGTTTCTGTGTGAGAACTAAACTGGCCTTATTATATGTAAGAATTTCAGGAGTATCCAAGTAGGTGTTTGCATTACTGACAAGGCTTCTGCCATATATTTATGGAACCAATTCTTTGTATTCATTTTCACTTGCCTGGGAACATTTATAGTTGCTTGAGTTGCAAGATGTTAAAAATTCAGAAACTATCTGCTTTCAATTGCAGAGCCCACTCTCCAGCTTCAAAGCAGTTGGATTGCAATTTTTCTCAATGCACATATTAAGTACTAAAACATGTTTTCAGGCTTTTCCTTTCTATTGGGGATTTTTTTCTTCTCCGGAAGAAAATTATGTTGAAAGTGTTTGTATTTTTTTTCTCAGCAACAAAGAAGGAACAACAACACGATTGTCCAGTCTTCTGTTTTCACAGATGTCTAATCAGCTTCTGCTTCACAATATTCAAAAAAAGGGGGAAATTCACTGTTTGCCTAGCAAATGAGCCCCCTGCCTTTTTTTTCTTTATTAACCAAATAAAAAAATAATAGTGTAAAGAACAATAATGATGGGAACAAAAATAGGCAAATGTCTTCTTAATTTTTCAGCATTCACAGTTCATACGATCTTTTAATAACTGCCAGCAAAAAAAGGCTTTAAAGGGGAAAAAAAATGTCCAAAGATCAGTATCAAAGGGAAAACAATTCCAGTATATTTTGATCAGAATGATATCCTTTTTCCTTCCTGCATCAAATTGTGACATTCAGCACTTATCAGCAATTCTTGCAACATCCCCCAAAGTTCAAGAAACAAACCAAACATTTCACTGTTGCCTAAACAAATAAATGAATACTGGAAGTAGATGGAAATGTGGTTCCCTTGAGGAAACAGGATCCTTGGCGGGTTAGTCTACTCCACTCTTCAGCAGTTTTCCACCAGAGAAGATGTTTGTCTCCGATGGAAGTGAATTGAACCATTTCCTTCCTTTAGTTAAATAGCAGAAGCTCACCCTGCCTTCTCTTTATCCTTTATCCTCTTTATCCACCCCACCAGTCTCTCTTCCTTCCAGCTCTTTTCCTATGTAGAGAAAGTATTTATATATCTGGTGTGGGAAGGGAAGGAGGGGCCATTTTGCAGAGGCCACCATGGCACTTTGTAAAATGCAAAATATATCCATAATTCTCCCAAAGGTGAGATGGACAACAATTGCCCCAGTATTATTGGACCATGCCTCAGGATGACAAGCGATACAAATCAAGAATAATGCCAGCTGTTTTCTTACATTGGTGTTTGACCTTTGCAGGTGTGGCCCAATCCATGAAGATGCCGGCATCTTTTTTCCTGCCATTTGTTTTAGAGCAATGACCTTTCTAATAAGCACATTCCCATTTGGGCATTTTTGCTTAGCAACAAAGCCAATCTAAAGCCTCAGCCTTTCACTCTCCATGACTGAGTTCTTCACAGGCTAGTGCATGCATATTTTCATAAACCTACTTTCTTCCTGCCCCAGATCACTAGAGCAGTAAATAGGGGGGAGAAAAGGCTCTCTCTAAACAGCATCAGATGAGTGATGCAGGAAATAGAAAGCGACTCCCCAAAGCAGCATATCCGTTCTTAGGAAAATTTACTGGTAAATGCTCATCAACTAGCTAATTATACTTAATTACTTCTTATATTCAAACAATTAATAATATGGTAATCCAATGCATGGAATATGATACTTGGTAAAAACTTGTGAAAATACAAAATAAAGGATCTACAGATGAAAACACATATACACACCCACTGCAACCCGAAATCCCATAGCAAATTCCCATTTTCCAGGAATAACAACAACGACATGCAAGAAGTCAATGTAAAATTGCAAATGGGCACAGATGGATCTCACTCAAGAATTAATACGTATCTTACATGATTGAATCATCATAGCCACATCTGGAGACTGGAGGAGACTGGAAAACTTCATACTTGCCAAATTTCTAAACTAACTTAATTTGTATTTCTCTGGCTAATACCCATATTGGAATATGTTTATATTTTGGATTACAGATTTTTCCAAATTTGATACATTTTAAGATTGAGAAATGCAAACATATGCAGTTTGTACTTTAAATATGAACTGCAAAGAGGTTGTTTATGATCAAGCAGACAAAACACAACATATAAAGGCCCTTTTACAAACCTGTTTAAATTATTCTTTACTTATAACAATTGAAAGAAAGAATAGTTTCACTTTTCAACCATGCAATACTAACTATGCAAGGGGCATTCAGCTCAAACCTGTTAACTGATCCCTGCTCCTTCAGACTTCAGAAGAGAGTGGAATGTGTTGAATTGATTTATGGCTTAATCGCTCTACTATTTGGAGATTAACTCTCTCCATGCTTGCAGCAGTAATGCTTCTGTTTCAATATGTCTACCTTAAGTTATTGCTAAATGTATAATTATTAGCAAATACCCTGTAGTATTACTCAAGCGTTTCAATTAAAACCTAGTTTACAATCTGTCGTGGTTGACAGAACTTTGATCTGCCTCTTTGAGTCTAGGATCCCTTCTTGCCTCTCTGGGCAGCTGCCCTGAGTAAACAAATCCTATACCAGCTACAACTATAGTCTGTACGTTTGGAAGATCATGGGACATAATCACATTGCAAATTGTATCTTTCTTTTCCAATCTGTCACAATGATGTTCATGTTTTGTTTAAATATGCAATAGGGAGGGAGGAAGGGAGGAAAGGAAGGAAAGGAATACATACAAATGAGGCATGGCCGAAAATAGATGGATCCATTGATCCAAGGGGGAATTAGCTGATCTGAGATATTATTTTCTATAGAAAATTATTTGTATTTACATTTTATCATGTCACACAAATAAATAGTTTTATAAATTTCTAAACTGTATGTAGATCTTGGGAATACCTTTGGGGCTTTGTAAAAAAAAATGCAGATACTTTAAGTCCCTTGGATTAATTCTTAAATAAAAGAACTATTTGGACAGGTTCTTTAAAATGTTGTTAATATTTTGTTTAGTTTCATCTCCTGAGGCTCTTTTAATGGAATTCACAGAAAGAAAGAGACCACCCAAGATTAATTACATCCTTCTCTGATTTCCAGAGCTTGACTAGGCATGCTATATAACTGCCTGCCAAGTTATTGGGAAACTCCCCAAGTACCTATTGGAAACTTAGTGGATCATTAGACACTAGGAATGGATTACCCTAATCAGACCACCAGCCCTGTGAAAGTCATAAGAGGTGGCACTCTGCCTGAGCAAGTGAAAAGAAATGACCATGAAATCCAGAACTCTCCTGCTACTGCCAAGGTATGAAGTTTAGACATTTCTTAACACCAAAAGGGGAAGTTCTCCGATATCACCCTTATAATGGAAAATCAGTTTGGGGTGTGGGAAGTTATTCAGTTGTCTCACAATCCATCATATAATAATTTTCATTAGATAAAGATGCTAAGTCAAATTGCTAAGAGTCTATAAACCAGGGGTAGGGAACCTATGGCTCGGGAGCCAGATGTGGCTCTTTTGAGGGCTGCATCTGGCTCGCGGGCAGACAGGCGGGGCAAGAAAGCACTGCCGCCACTGCTGCCGTCGTGAAAGCACCATATTGTATGGCTCTCATGGACTTACATTTTAAAATATGGCTCTCTTTATGGCTCTCTGAGAGAAAAATTTCCTGACCCCTGCTATAAACTAATGTTCAACAGTGTTAACTTGAAGCTATGATAGTATGTGTTGCATCTTCTAATGCAGTCTTTCCCAATCCTTCATTTGGGTAGATTTCTACTTCCAAACCTGGAAGTTGTTTTTTTTTAAAAAGCATCTGGAACAGGCTAGTTGGGACAGGGTATTCTACAGCTATGACTTGTGAATTCAAGCATTTTAATGTGATATAAACTGTCATATAAACTGGTGCCTGGCTTTTGTTAGCAGGTTTTTCCCCTCTGAGAAGGCATGATCTGAAATGGGGTGCCCAAAGCTGAATAGTATGAATAACAGTACTTATTAAATTCTAAATCTTAAAGCCAAGTCACAAAAAGGCTTCTGGATGGGCTTGAAAGGAGAGAGATTAGGTTGCTACCAAAACATTTGACTGCACTGAAAAATAAGCTATCAAAAAGAAAGAGCAACTATTAAGCTTGCATTCACAACTAAACAACCACACAGCAGGGGTTGTGGGGAGAAAAAACAGGAGCCTGAAGCAACTCTGTAGTCTTTAGCAGGGATAATAATGCCAACATGGTGAGCCCTCTAATAAAGAGCATAGAATGCTGTGGGGAAAAATAAACTGAGAACAGGTTGAAAATACAAAGAAATAAAATACCTTCTCTCAGACCTCCAGGATAAGGATTTCCATTTACAGTGGATTTGACCTTATGAGAATGCTCTTATTGGCCTTAGAGCAAAAGAGTAATGCTTGATGGAACAGTCAGACCATGAGCAATGTTTATAAGGCAGAAAAGAATTCTACTCTAGCTGGTACTGTAATTCTGGAAAATTTAATCTATTTGAGCGGTTGTAATAGTAGATATTGCAGCTTCATTTCTTCTTGAGGCACTAACGTGGCTTTGCCTAGTCCTGGGGACTGTAGATTTCCAAAGATGATTGAAATTTCTTTACTGGAGTTCATTTCACACAGAGATGGAGTAACTAGGAGCACTTGGTTGGATCCCATGATGTTTAACTAAAGAATAAATTAGATTTATTATATAGTTCTTTCTCTTTAGAGTACGTTTTATGAGATGTTTTACAAATGTGGAATGCTTTTTTTGTCAGTGCTGACTCCTTGTCTCTTGCAGATTATTATCATTGCTTTTATTGTGCACTATAAGAATAACAGGATAAAAATGTTACATAATGATTATGTCTAAGAAATCTAAGCAATAAAAATCTGAGTTTGGATTGGGGAAAAGTCAGAATGATGTTTCAGAATGGATCTGGACACAAAGGCTACCACTTCTGGCACTTCCTTAAAGAAATGTAGCCTTCCCTGCATTCATATGGTAGCTACCCAAAGTCAGGCAAATGCACAAATTAATGAGGCTCCAAAAGGGACAAATATTTTCTTTAGGGAGGTGCAAACAGTTCCAGTATGTTCACCATGCCTACTCTAAAGCACCACTTCAACTTTGCATCTAAAGTTAGCATATTGCTAATTTGGATTCTCCTATTGTCATTCTATGACATAAATTTGGCTAGTAAGTGGATTGGTCTCTCCTACAGTTTTCCCAGGTTTGATTCTACCAGTTGTGTGTTTAACCTGAACATGACTGGATGGCCCTAAGTTGAAACTAATTAACTCCAAGTGGGATGTTTTTTTTAAAATGGAACCAGTGCAATGTAGAAATTAAAATGCTACTTTGGGAGCAAAAGGACCCAGGTTCAAATCCATCATTGGCCACTTAAGCTAACTAGATGACTTTGGGCCAGTTACTTTATTTCCTGGCTGAATATACTTCACAGAGGTGTTCTAAAGAAAAAAATAAAAGGAGGAATACTATGTATTTTGTCTTGACCACATATTTCTTTTCTTGAACTTGTACAAATACTGCAGTGGGCAGCCACACAATCCTAGGAAAAAAACATTGCTGCTTTATGAGTTGTTGACAACAAGCTCTGACTACCATGTTGTCTTCAAATCCAAAGCATTGCCCAGTTGTTCTTGACACCACTTGATAGATGGGGAGATATTTGATGCAGAGAGCTCTGTTTGCTGATTTTTTTTTCTAATGAAATCTCAAGCCTGTACTAACCATTAAGTAACATTGAACAATAATTGAAAGCAGAAGTCACCCTTTGGTAAAGTATCTTAAATATAGTAAGTTATAATGGATGGCTTTCCAGAGCTTCAAACATTTACTTCATTTCAGCGATGCTTCAATCAGAATTGCAGAGTTGCTTTCTGAAGCAGTGTGGCCTTTCACATTGAAAGAATCAAGTTTCAATTAGGATTGGAAAAGAGCTGCTCTGTTTGAAGAAGCAACTTTTTTCCCTTCAAAAAAGAGAAAAAATAGACCCTGAAACTACAAGCCAATCAGCTTAACAATCTGTAAAGATACTGGAAAAGATAATAAAAAACAGATCTGCAAATAGAATAGAATAGAATAGAATAGAATAGAATAGAATAGAATAGAATAGAATAGAATAGAATAGAACTGAATTCTTTATCGGCCAAGTGTGATTGGACACCCAAGGAATTTGACTTTGGTGCATATGCTCTCAGTATACATAAAGAAAAAAAAAATACATTCATCAAGAATTTGTCATAATTCCAATGCCCGCCAGGTTTCCATGTGTTTCACCAGCTGAGAGCCCAGGGCAGGGGTGGTGGAGTGGTGGTTGTTATTAGTGAAAGTCTATGTCCTTGGGAGGCCCTTGCTCCTCAGACGGACAGGTTTGAGTCTCTCTTTGTGAAGTGGGGTCAAGTTGTGCAAATGAGCCTCTCCCTGCTGTGTATCATCGGCCCTGCCTGAGCTGCTCGACATGATAACCGGGTTGGTGGTTGAATCCCCCAGGCTTATGGTTCTGGGGGATTTTAATCTGCCTTCTATCGGGGAAATGTCTGAGTTAGCTCAGGAGTTCATGGCTTCCATGACAGCTATGGACCTGACACAGTTAGTTCATGATCCCACTCACAGTGGAGGACACACACTCGATCTGGTTTTCGCCTCTGGGCAATGGATAGGTGATCTAGGAGTAGGAAATTTAGATATCCAACCCCTGTCATGGTCTGATCACTTTCTTCTCAGGCTTGACTTCCAGTCCACCACTCCTCGCCACAGGGAGGCAGAGCCTACCAGATGGTTCTGCCCCAGGTACATGATGGACCCAGAAAGGTTCCAGATGGAGCTTAGGACTATTCCCGAGGTTCTGGCATGCAGCTCTGCTGAGGCCCTGGTGGATGCCTGGGATAGAGCGGCCACTGGGGCCCTGGATCGAGTTGCACCTTTGCAGCCTCTGACCTGGCATGGTTCTTGCCCAGCTCCTTGGTTTACTGAGGAGCTGCGGGAGATGAAGCCCAGGAGAAGACACCTGGAAAGCAGTTGGAGGGCTAGCAGATCCGAATCTGACCGGACACTGGTAAGAACTTATATTAAGTCTTACCTAGTGTGGTAAAGGCGGCAAAGTGTGCGCACTATGCCGCCCTTATCACGTTCACAGATAACTCCTCAGTGGCCCTGTTCAGGGTGACTCGCTCGCTGTTAAATCCTGGTGTGAGCGAGGATTCCTTGCAGGGCAGGGCAGAGGAGTTTGTCCAACATCTGCAGGATAAAATCATTCAGATTTGGGTAGGCTTGGACTCCAACTGGGTGGTTCCTGAGGGGTCATGGTGACTAGTCTTGAGGATGTGATCTGGGAGGAGTTTGATCCTGTGGACAGGATTGTTGGGAAGCTCAGTGCTGCCATGTGTTTATTGGACCCGTGTCCCTCCTGGCTGGTTTTGGCCTCCCAGGAGGTTACACGAGGCTGGCTCCAGGCAATTGTTAATGCTTCTTTGAGTGAGAGGATCTTCTCCTCCAACTTGAAAGAGGCAGTGGTGAGACCCCTCCTCAAGAAGCTGAGCCTGGACCCAGCTATATTAAATAACTATTGTTCAGTCTCCAACCATTTTGTAGCGAAGGTTGTAGAGAGTGTGGTGGCCCGTGAGCTCCCTCAGTTCCTGGATGAAGCAACATATCTGGATCCATTTCAATCGGGCTTCAGAACTGGTCACAGCACCGAAATGGCATTGGTCACATTGGTGGGTGATCTCTGGAGGGCTCGGGACAGGGGCTGTTCCTCTGTCCTGGTCCTATTAGATCTCTCAGTGGCTTTTGATACCATCAACCATGGTATTCTACTGCAGCGACTTGGGGGTTGGGAGTGGGAGGCACCATTCTACGGTGGTTCTCCTCCTACCTCTCGGGTCATTTACAGTTTGTGTTGGCAGGGGGCAGAGGTCGACGCTGAGGCCACTCACTTGTGGGGTGCCTCAGGGGTCAATTCTCTCACCTCTCCTGTTCTACATCTATATGAAGCTGCTGGGTGAGATCCTCTGTGGTTTCGGGGTGCGGTATCATCAGTACGCTGATGATACCCAATTGTATATCTCCACCTTGAACCAACCCAATGATGCCCTTGATGTGATATCCCAGTGTCTGGAAGCTGTTCGGATCTGGATGGGGATGAATAGGCTCAGCCTCAACCCTTCCAAGACTGAGTGGCTGTGGTTTCTGGCATCCTGGTTTGGTCAATTTACACCTTCCTTGATGATTGGGGGGGGGTGAGACCTTAACCCCCTCAGATAGGGCTCACACTTGGGTGTCCTCCTGGATGCAGGGCTGTCTCTAGAGGACTGTCTCTCGACCGTCACCAGGGGGGCTTTCTATCAGGTTCACCTGATTTTCCAGTTGCGTCCCTTTCTGGACTGGGATGCCCTATTTACAGTCACTCATGCCCTCGTCACCTCCCTGTTGGACTACTGCAATGCTCTCTACATGGGACTCCCCTTGAAGAGCACCTAGAAGCTCCAGCTGGTACAGAATGCGGCCGCGCGGGTGATTTATGGGATGCCTCGGCATGCCCATGTGACACCTCTCCTGCGCAGCTTGCACTGGTTGCCGGTGGTCTTCCAGGTGCAATTCAAGTTTATGGTTATGATCTTTAAAGCCCTCCATGGCTCAGGCCCAGGGTACTTGCGTGACCTCCTACTGCCGGGAACAACTTCCCACCGGCCGGTGCAGTCCCACAGAGTTGGCCTCCTCAGGGTGCTGTCAGCCAAACAATGTCAGCTGGCGACCCCCGGGGGGGAGCCTTCTCTGTGGCAGCCCCGGCCCTCTGGAACAAGCTACCATTAGAGATCTGGACTGTCCTTGACTTGGGAGCCGTTTGCCATGCCCTTAAGACACACCTTTTCCAACAAGCTGGTCTGTCCCCATAACAGGAATTTTAAATTGGGTGGTATTGGGGTTATTGGTTTTATGTCTGAATTTGTTTGTGGAGCTAATAATCAGTTTAATTAATTTTAAATTTTGTATTATGTGTTTTTTAATGCCCTGTAAACTGCCCTGAGTCCCACGGGAGAAGGGCGGTATAATAAATAAATAAATAAATAAATAAATAAATAAATAAATAAATAAATAAATAAATAAATACAATGAAGATTCCCCATTTCCAGTTAGTACTCAGAGGCAAGTGCATCCAAGTCAAACTTTTATTAGAGATCCCATCTTGACACAATGCAAATAATCCTGAAACTAATGCTTAGGTTTCTGTTCCCATAAAAGAATCTCAAATCCAAACCCCCATCCACACATCATAAATCACACTGTCCAATCACATTGATCCATTTGGCATCAATTCTCTTCTTCTTCAGTTGCTGCATCATCCACCGACCTGACCTTGAAATTTAATGTGGAGAAAAGCAAGGTTTAACACCTAGGCAGGAAAAACCAAAGGTACAAATACAGATTAGGTGAAATTTGGCTCAAAAACAGTAACTGTGAGATGGTCCTTGGAGTTCTAATGGATGATCAGTTAAATATGAGCCAGCAGTATATAGCAGCCAAAAAAGCTAACATTATTCTTGGTTGTATAACTAGAGGCATAGAATCAAAATCACACAAAGTATTAGTATTGCTTTTTATACCTTAGTAAGACCACACTTTGAATACTACATCCAGTTTTGGTCACCACATTGGAAAAAAGATGTTGAGACTGCAAAAAGTACAGAGAAGAGCATTACTAGAGGCCTGAAGACTAAAACATATGAAGAACAGTTGCAGGGTTTGAGTGTGACTAATCTAGAGAAAAGAAGGACTAGGGGCGGCATAATAGCAGAGTTCCAATATCTGAGGGGCCGTCACAGAGAGGAGAGTGTCAACCTATTTTTCAAAGCACCAGAAGGCAAGACAAGAAACAATGCATGGAGACTAATCAAGGAGATCAGAAACGTGGAAATAAGGAGAAACTTCCCAACAGTGAAAACAATTAACCAGTGGAACAGCTTGCCTTCAGAAGCTATGGGTGCTTCATCACTGGAGGATTTTAAGGAAAGACTGGACAGAGCACTTGTCTGAAATGGTATAGGGTCTCCTGCTTGAGCAGGGAGTTGAACTAGAAGATCTCCAATGTCCCTTCGAGATCCATTTTGACTACATTTAGTGTCATCGCTGGGCCTTCTCCAGTACTTCCAACAACTGGAAGAGATTTCAACTTCTTGAATTCTGCATCCTAGAAGGCAAGACTTGGAAGTGGTATGAAGTAAAGAAGCTGACACTGTTTGTGTTTGTATGGGTCTGTATGGCCCTGTATGTGAAACTTGGTAACCTGGTACAGAGTCATGATGCAAACATTACCTGACTATCAATCTTCTTACAATTTTCCCCTTCAAAAAACACTACTGAACAGGGTCCTTTTCTCTTTTTCATACATTGTTCATACATTAATTCCTATATTATATGACAGAGTAGCCTGTCATGAGGTTACAGCTGGGATTTAGTATGTCCCTTAGTATATCCAAAAGTTCATATAGCCTTTTGTGGGGAAATGCACTTTACTCGATTAATTTCTGCATCTCTGCATTGATTTCTAGGGACAAATATTCTATAAAAGCCAATAAAGATCAAAAATGAAAAAA
Source organism: Mimophis mahfalensis (assembly GCA_032468015.1). NCBI lineage: Eukaryota > Metazoa > Chordata > Lepidosauria > Squamata > Mimophis > Mimophis mahfalensis. Next base: position 97,378 of record JANHFR010002902.1, on the reverse strand, counting down.
AAAATGTTAAAAGCTCCCTGGAGACTCAATATATTACTAAATTCAAAGTCTTATAATAGTCATGCTTTACTTTAAGATGATAAAGTGGCTTTCTCCCAAGGGTTTTCTGTCATATACTGACACATTTAAAAAAAATCTGGGTTAGCCAAAACTATTTTATTTGATTGCTATGTCTGATTTTTCCTTCAATGGTGCCTATGAATTCAAGGTTGAAAATAGCTGTTGCCTCTATATCTTTGCATTGAATTATACAACTATTATATTACATGTCAGAAATCACAACACAGGAATTTTCACTTCAATATCTAGGGCTGCCAATTTTTTCACACTACTACCACCTGTTGCATCAGCATTATGTCCCAATATGGAAATGGGTTATGAACACACAGTTACTTTATTGAACACACATAGTTGAACATGCATAGTTACTTTATTGTTGTTGTCATTGTTATTGTTAATCCATCTAGTCCACTGGCAATTCTGGAGGACATGGCTCTTTAGAAGAACTAATTCTCACTCTCTGTTGCCTGAATATTAATCTGAAGATGACAAAAATTTAATCTAGGACATTCTGCACCCACTTTGATGGCCCTTCTCTTCATACTTTCACACTTTTATGCAAGTGTGAAATATTGTATCTTGTCCAGCTTGATATTAAGGTAACATCATTAATTAGTACATCACCATCTAAAGAAGTTGCGTAGTTGAATATGTCATCATCATCACCATCATTTTCAACAGGTTTATTCTCTCCATACAATGAAAGGGAGGGGGGACACAGCATGAAACCTCTTTCTTTAATTGAACTGGCAAACAGCATAACATTAAGTTCAGTGCAGACTCATAAACAGGTTATGATTTGTAGCAGTTGCTTTAAAAATGCAATTGTTCTTCATTATAATGAAACCAAGAGAAAGGAAGAGAAAAGTTATATTAGCAAAGAATTAATATACATTAGTATTCAAGTAGAACCTACTTTAATGTTTTGTATGATATGCAAAGATTTCAGGTGTCATGGGAACAGAGAATAAATAAAAGTAATTGGCCCTTGTACCTCTAGGGTATACAAGTTCCTAGGAAGCTTATTTGCCAGACTTACATGCTTAATTTATTTATTCTCTTTAAAAATGGGTCTTTGATGTCTCTACCCCCAGAACTTTAAGCAATAAAACTATGGTATGAAGTTAATAATTGGCATTCTAGGCAAACACTATTATTACACTAAGACAGAAAACTAGCCTGAAATTATATGCAATATATTCTTCGTTGCTAACTGTATTGAGATTCTGCATGTGTTTTAGATGATGGTGGGAACAGGAATTGTCCAATTTAATGTATGTTTTTATACCAGTAGTGTTCAAAAACCAATATAGCTGGTTTACAAACTCAGGTGAAAGCTGTAAAAATGATCTGATCTGGTAGAAGATAGCATGTATAGAGTCTGATGGATTCAGGTAAGTTTCAGTAAACATACTCTGTTGTCTGATAATCTAGCATGAGAAAATCACAAATATTTGTAGTTTTTAATTGATTGATTTTCAGCAGCATGTGAAGTGTATGGTATTATTTCCCATGATTTCAGTGGATGACATTACAAATGGGTAAATATGAATGGCTACACTTACCTTATCCTGTGCTGTAGGATTAGTGTTAGTACCTGTGCTTAACCACAATGATGACAAAATAACATGCATAATGACATCACAGTAGAAGTTATGCATGCATGCTAAATGGAAAATGATGACTCTGTTGAAAAGCTAACAGGTACCTCATAGCCCTTGCTCAGGAATTACAATGAGGATTAAAATAAAATGCCATACATCCTTCCACATACTTAATCATACCAATAAAAAAGGAATTGTTTCTGAGAAATAAAGCAGTTCTGAAGATCCTACCATCTAGTACAGAGCACAAAAAGAAACACAAAGAAAAAATTAATCCTTCACTGTAAGGTTGTGAAAATACAATAATGGTGAGTTATTGATAGAATTGATAGAGAGCCATGGTTAGAATGCAGTATTGCAGGCTAATTCTGCTGCTGACTGCCAGCAGTTTGATCCTAACTGGCTCAAGGTTGACTCAGCCTTTCATCCTTCCAAGGTCAGTACAATGAGGACTCAGATTGTTGGGGGCAATATGTAAACCACTTAGAGAGGGCTGTAAAGTGGTATATAAGTCTAACTTCTATTGCTTTTGGAAGAATTACTGAGCTGAGGGTCAAAAACGAGTTTTAAAAATCCCATGTGTCATTGTTATCTGACCCCTCATGGCATTGTGCTCTAACTACAGTACACATAGACTCAGAGGACTCAGCAGCACACAGAGGAGAAAGATACTGTTCAAGTACTAATTTTTACCTTTTCTGCTTGTATGTATGTTGCGCAAATATATTACTTTGCCATCTGACCAAAGAAAAACTTTAGATAGTCACACGTAAAAGAAAAGACAATGCATATTCTTACCTATTTTATGAACTTTCCTAAAGGTAAGTATGATTCCTTTTCTTGGGTAAACTTTCAGTCTTCCCATGTATAAAAAGTAATGAAGCATTGTACAAATTTATTAATGTTATTAAATGCTTCAAGCATCTGAAAACCTTCAGCACAATATCCTTGTAGTTTGCAATTTAAAATTGCAAAATTTTAGACTTTGGTTCTCTCATAAAGACTTGGGGTGAGTAGGATAATCTGACTCTTGGTGAAGTCAGAGATTATAAAGCAGCCAATAAATCACAAGCAATTGAACAGAGAACCTGAAGGGAGGCCAGAGTTTATATGAGAAGTAGGTGAGAAGCAGGTTGTCAAAATAGAATCAAAGACCAAAGCAGACATCCACTAGTAGCTGAGAAGTTCATAGATAGAGATAATGAAACCAAGCTTGGTAAATGAAAGTACTGTCTAGTACTAGTATGAAAGTACTATCTATGCTTTCTATTCATTCATTACCTTGGAATTGAAGTGAATAGAAAATGGATTGTGAAACAGCAGCTCACAGTTATAGTTATAGCTTCATAACAGGCACCAAATTATTGTTCTACTTTGGTGGTAAATTGTTCATGTGTGTCAACATTCCAACAAACAAACTCCAACCCAATAAACTCTGAGACAAGCATTTCCTCAAAGTTCCATTTTATTAGAGTTGTCATATTGGCACATCTGACATCATGTATAATCAAGAAATCCTTCCGAAGGCAACCTCTTCAGCGATAGTGGATACTTGAAGTCAAGCAGAACTGTCAAGATGTACCTTCTATATTATACAAAACTCCCTGTGTTATATTATAAGAAAAGGTAGGGTTGATCCTCTTCGTTCTGCATAAATTCATCTTCCTTGAGTCAGATGGACATTACTGACAGGTGGAAATGTGCAGCAAATCTCACAGGCTATGTGTCTCTTCACAGACATACAACCTCATCTGCTTTATTGTTTTTTCCCCTGCAGCCACATCCGATAAGGCTATTGAATAGTAAGTTAATCAAATACAACTATGACATTTGAAGGGATAATGAGGCAATGTGGAGAGTTTGTGAATTTGAACCCAGAAGGCATAGAAGGGGAATTGCCCTATTTCTGGCATTCTCTATCTTTCATCCAATGTCATTTTCTTTTTTCTCCTTTTCAGGAAAGCCAGAATGGAGAAGAATTTCATCCAGACTCTTCATTAAATATGACAATGTAAAGCTGCTTAGCTCCAATTGCCTACAGAGAAATATCCATGCCATTTTCTTGGCAACCATTGTTATGGGGTTATGTTTGCTTTACTTTCTATCTCTACGTGCCTCAGTGAGGCATTTCCTGTTCCTGTGTGTTCTTGTATATATGCCTTT
>JANHFR010002902.1:82036-92594 GCA_032468015.1 Mimophis mahfalensis | reverse complement strand
TTGAGCCAATAGCTGATGACATTCTTATAGTTGGGTCTGGTGACACAGATGACGAAGCAGAGCATGACCATGATGGGTAGCTGCTTACAACAAGTGGCACCGCAATCTTATTTGGTGGATGTTGGAGGAACTCACTATCAGCATAATCGTGTGGATTTGCGTGTGGCTGAACAACCAGACGTTTCATACCCAGCGGGCAGCTCAGACCCAATTCCCAAACCAAAATCATCTATGGATAATAAAGAATGCACTGTGAGGATGCCGCAGTCCGACATCGATGAAAGTCCCGAGCTTTTACTTAATTATTTATTAGACTTGTTTGCTGCCCATTTTGACTAGAGATGACCCCAGACAGCTTACAAAATGCAAATTTACTTACTTAATTGCAGTTACGCATTTATGAAATAAATTATGTTTACTCACATTCTTTTTCCAGGGAAGCTTCTCATTTTGAGCAGCTAAATAGCAGGCAAGTCTAACATACTAGAAGTAGATCAGCCTTTTGAATATGGTTGATGAAGGTGACCAGGAATTCTATTCAATTTATTTTGAGACATTTTTTTCTGATTCACATAGCTCTTCAGACTTGGATAGAAATGACAGCCAATATTAATTTCTGATCAGAACTGATTCCTAGGTCTCTTTTTTCCAACTTTTGGATCTGGAAAATATACATCTATTCATCTATACTTCTTCAGTGAAGGAGGGAGAAAAATATCTGAAGTACAGTGGTTGCAGAGAATGTGAAATGCTTTGATGTATTTTGAAGGAGGATTGTTTTTTAAAATTGCAATTCAAATCTATGTTCCCACACTGCAATTACTGAGATGGTTTTCATCGAAGTCAAACTTGATTTCATTGAGAGCTGCATAAGGGTTGTGTTTGACCTCGGTGGGCTGGGGGTAGACATGGCCAGGGTGGGCATGGCCAGTTCAATATCTGTTTTCATACACAACACCCTCCTGCAGCCCTCTGCCAGCAAAAATGGAGCTTGAGGGGGCACACAGGCCCCCAAGCTCCATTTTCAATGGCAGAGGCACCATTGGCCTTTGCTGTTTCCAGGGCAGCCCCACAGGCCAGATCTAAGCATGCCATAGGCTGGATCTGGCCCATGGGCCTTCAGTCTGACACCCCTGATCTAAGTATTTTACAGAATCAATTAACGTCTGGTCTTTTACTTTCTAATAACTATTAAGGTTCTTGGGCAATAGTTTGTTCTTAGTCCAGTTCTTCTGCTGTACTTCTTTCTTTCATCTGGCTGTGCAACACACTCCAAATTTTGCTATCCTAACTATTAGCTTTTTTTGACATTGAGCACAACTCAGAGATACAGTGAAAAGAGATATGTGTAAGATTAATTTTTGACATGGTCACTTCCCTTGCCATAATTGTAATGTAATACCTGAGGGAATATGCGGTATATAACCATTTAGAAATGTCTGATATTGAAATTCATAGGGACTTGTTTAAAAAAGCTCATTTAGTAGTGTTCATATAAAAAAATATACAGATATGCAATAAAATCCATGGAGGAACAAAGCAAAATCATATGGACTAGTGAACCATGCATTTTCAAATGCCAGATGAAGATCTTATTATTGAATTGAGGGTCGTGAAGAAAGAAGAGAGAGTCTTTCAGTCTAACAGGACTGACATCAGAGAGATAAATGCAGATATGGGAAAGACTGAATTTGAAACAAAAGCACAACACTCACTGAATGTAACACAGAAATTCTAAAATTCTAGAATTTCAGTCACCTATTCATATTCATTTTATGATGCTGGTTTTTAACTAGATGGCTATTTTTTTCTATCATTTATTCAGCATGATATTCCCCAGATTCTTCATAAAAAGGGGAAATGATGTAATGGCAGATGGGTTTACTGAGGTTCTCCAGATGCTTGGGGATGATGCTTAATATATTGTGAACTTTTCCAATATTTATTTAATTTATATGCTGCCCATCTCATTAATAAGGTGACTGGACATCTTACAAAGTTAAAAAATATAAACACAATTAAAATTAAGAAGAGTTACATCAAAACTAAGACTAAGTGGGCAGATGGCATGGGAATGAGGCCTTCTTACCCCACCAGCATCCCATCAAGCCAACTGGCAAAACCAGGTTTGCTGACTCTTCCAGGAAGCCAGAAGAGTAGGAGCAGATCTCACCTCCAGCAACAGAATGCTCCATAGGAGAGGAGACCCAGTGGAAACAGTTTTTCTCCTTCCCCTCCGCAACAGAGATTCCCTAACAGATGGAGTCCACAGCAAGCCCTTCTTTGAGTTGTACGTGGTAGTCCTAGTTCTCACTTCCAAAAGTAAGAATGTTAAAAGAGTTTTATTTTACTTGAGGGACTTGGGAGACCATAATATTGAGTTTTTGTTTCAAAATGATTACTCAGGTTTCTCTCTCTCATTGTGAATAGTGCATCCATCTTCAGCCTCTGTCCAATTAGTACCATGCAAAAAGGAAACAAATAAATAAAAGGCCTTTTCAGTCGTTTTAATTCTCTAATCCATGCACCTAATTCTGTCATCCATATACCTCTCATTGACATTCTGTATTTTGTACTTTGCCTTTAAAATCAGAATAATTAAGCAACTTGCCTAGAAAGCTATATGCAGTTTGAGAATTTACTGATTTTAGGATTTCTATCCCCTTAAAGCTGATATTCCTCACTATGTCTCCTGTGAATTTATAGAATTGCTAGTGAAGTTTTACTTTGGAAGTCCAGCCTGATGATGGATCTGCCAAAAGAAGTTTTGTTATAATACTGAAAGCCAACACTGTGGGGAATGAGCACAGTTTGTGGAACTGTGTTGAGGAACTGACAAAAAGATAAACATGTCATTGATGGTCCATTGTCTTTGCTGAGTACCCATTGCTGAAGCCCGATAAATCCATGACTAAATGACTGATGAGACAAACAGGATTTGATTCAGCAATATTACTAGAGCACTTGAGCTCCAGCAATTGGCTTAACTTATCTGTTGCTGTTGTTTTAGACAGAAGTCAGCTAAAATAGAGGCATCTCATGTAAACATTAAATGGCAGTTCAGACCAGTTTATTCGTCATCTAAATCCTAATCTTTCATCGAACACCTAAAACCTCCTAATCAAATTTACTGTTTTTGACAAATACATTTTTACCAATTCTTCTGAGATGCAACCTATCTTATGCCAGCATTGTATCACATACTGTAGATAATTCTGATGTTTCTGGAAATTAAATCTCTCTCATAAATTCCATTCATATAGATGATCATTAAACTATAGTTTATTTCCTTCCTTTTGTCCTTGGTTCTTCCCTCCCTCCCTGCCTCCCTCCTGCCCATCTTCTTCTGTCAATTAAAAAGATTAATGAGAAGGTATCTAAATCACCCAAGTTCTTTGTTCCCATACAGTTTCTTCACTAACAGGAGTTAAGCAAGTATATTATTAAAGAGGATACTTCTAGAAATAGATTCCAGTTTTTCTGGAATTTTATACTTTCAAAAATATCTTTGAAATATGTTCAAATTGTTATTTATGATATATAGATGATAGAAGATAGATGATAGATAGATAGATAGATAGATAGATAGATAGATAGATAGATAGATAGATAGATAGATATGACAGACAGACAGACAGACAGACAGACAGACAGACAGACAGACAGATGAACGGGACTACTGGGTGTGTGGGTATGCAGGCATTGTTTATTACTATTCAGTTTTCTCTCAAATAATCTGACTCTTCCAGGAGTCAGATTTCCTGCAGATATTGTCATCCTGAAAGAGGGCAATCCATATGAAAACATCCTGAAAATGAGGCAGGAAAACAGAAGCTTCTTTTAGGAGGGAAAAGGGTTCGGGGAATCTTGATGACAGATCAACGGTGTTATGTTTATACAGTCAATTAGATGACATCCTGGATTCTGCTAGAAAAGATACTAAGTTAAAACCATAGTGCTTCAGTTTATTTCCTTAACATTGTTCACATATGTTTCTTATAAAGTATCCATGGATATGCCTGGAGAGAAGGTAGATAAGAGGAATGTGATGGCCATTGTTCCATCTGAAGCTATATGTAAAGCTTAAAATGTTTTCCAAAATACAAATCTGCCCTCTATGTAGACTTGGCAAACAATCATATCCCTGCATATGAGGGATGGAAACAAGTGAGTCTTCAGATGTTCTTGAAGAGCAACTTCAGCAGCCCTCATAATCAGCTATGCTGGAGATGTAGTTCAGCAACAGGATTAGAGATTCTCTACCTTGCCTGTAGTTGATATTTGAACAGTTTTTATTATTGTAGCTTGTCAATATTCCATACTCAGAAAGGTTTTTTCACACAGGTTTGATTGTAATGAGCCTCTGGGAAGGTTGTACATCAGTAACCTCACTGTAAAATATTTGATTATTTTCTCAAGAACTGCAGAGTCCTCCAATGCACAGGCTAACCCCTGTAGCCTTGAGAAGTGTTTTGGTAAATTCAATATGCCATATGTCTTTTCTTTTTCTTTTAAGAGAATCTGTTGCTCTTTGAGCACTGGGAGACCACAGCTCCCACTCTGTTTCTTTTTTTAATCATTGTTCATGATATCTCACCTGACCTGAACCTTATACCTTCAACCAATCTCCTGACCTGAATCTCAAGACTCTAAAGTTTACTTTTGATGTGTTGGTTTTAGGAAAAGTTGAAAGATCGACACTGTTCCAGTCTGAAATTCTGTAACAGATTTTATGGCATTATTGAATTTTCTTGTAGAAATGGTATGGTGGCCGTGAAGATGCTCACCTCCCACTTGGAAGTTGGAGAGTTTAGTCCTACAAATTTTTAAAAAATCCACTGCAAACTCCACATAGGTACGAAGAAAGTCATTCACCTAGTAAATGCTCAGCTCCATCCATTTGCCCAGTCCCTACCCTAAATAAGAACTACAGGGTTGTGAAAAAATTAAATTCTCTTATTGAGTAAATGCACAGTGTAACTCCAAATTCTATCCCCAAGTTGTCTCAAGGGAGGTTTTTCAAAAAGCAACTGGACTGTTTTTTTCTTTGTGGAAGCAGCTTCATGATGAGAAGCGAAACATCTTCCTCAAAGAAAAAAGAAAACAGTTGCCTTTTGAAAAAGCATATTTGAGACAACTATGACCTGGATGACAGAGAATCTCCACAGGCAGCTACCCCAAATTGCTTAAAAGAGCCTCTGGGGCAGAGAATGTTATCTGCTATAAACAGTCTATATTGTTTTTAGTATTCTTATTAATATATTTGTGCACTCAGCCTATATCTGTTTACTCAGAATTAAGCTTCATTATGGAAGGGGGCTTCTTATCAAGTAGCTCACTTTTTCTCATTTATGATATTTTCCTGCTGTATGGAATTCTTGTCATGAAGACAGCAACCTTCTGGGAGTTAGTTCACATCCAGAAGGAAGCCAGGTGTAACTTTTGCATTGCCCTGGAATGTCTGATATAGGATTAGAATATAGGGGAAGGAAAGTACCTTTCCCTAAAAATACATTTCCACTTCCCCGCAGTTCTCTAACTTTGCAGCCTTTTCCTGGATCTCAGATAATTATTTTCTATTTTTCTTTTTAACATGAACTCAGAGGAAGTAGAACTCAAATCTAGGACAGCACCTGCCTGTTTACTATGGGGCATTGCCCCTCTCCATCACTAAACATCAAAGCATAAAGCAATAATGAGAGCATAAATGGAACTAGAGAAATGTCATCACAGAGAAAGACAATTGCATCATTTTATCCCTTTGAGGCCACACAATGCCAACAACAACAATAACAAAGTGCTTTGTGTTAATCTCACAGATTCATTCAGATTCATTAGGATAATTATCAGCTCTGGAGCATTTGTGCTTATTTGGGTTCATAGAGACCCTGGCAGATTTGCCTTAATTGGAATGTTTTTTGCAACTAGTGGAATGTCAGAGAAGAAAACACAACAGGTTTTGAATGGTAAGTGCCTTGTATCTCTTGTTGCACAAGCCTTTGGGATTTTAAATTGTCACTTAGATTGATTTTTACCTACATTGCACTGCCATCTACCTACAGTACTTCTGTAAGAATGGCTTCAGAAATGTGAGCTGCATTGATCCAAAGACACATTTGGGCCAACGAATTATCTTGACATTCTTTCATTAAGGCCAATTTTGACACAAGTCAATTTTCATCAGCAAACCTGGAATGCTGAGTTAATAAAAGAATTGCAGTTGGAAAGCTCTTTTCTTTTCTCTCCATTTAAATATCATTCCAAGGATGTTAATGGCTTTCAGTGAACTGTCAGCTGGGTTCTGCCACTCATTTATTTGTCTCCTGTTAGAATGCATTTGTTACCTTTGCAAATAAGGAGTGTGATTCCAAAGCATAAATGCCAGCAATACAATTGGTCTTACTATGGCAGTTTTGTTCCCAACATCACAGACTAAGCTGCCATAACAGTGAAAAGAAATGTGAGTTTCCAAAAGGAGGAGAAATGCATCAAACAGATTTAATTAAATTAAACAGAATTAAAGTATTAAAATTAAACTAAACTAAATTAAACAGCTCTTTTTGGCACATTAGAGTTGGGGAAGGAGCTAATGTACAATGTTCTTTCTGTAATAAGAACATAAGCAATACTCTGCTAGATCAAACCCTTGGCCCATGTAGGCCAGGGGTCTGCCAACAAGGAAGTCCACTACTCTTCCAGCATATACCTTCAAAGCTAATCACCATGAAAGAAGCCAATAGTCATTGATCCATATGACTTCTATAGATTCATCCAACTTTTCTTTGAAGCCAGCCAAGCTAGTAGGTAGCACCAAATCTTCTGCTAAGGTTCCCTTCATTCTAGAACAAGGTAATTCTGCTATGTGTTTTGTTTTCCTTTTTCATTCATCAGAATTTCTTCTTGTAATCTATTCTGATGAATGAAATAGCAAAAATTAGACCTGTCTTGTTCCTGAGTAAAGGGAACATTACCATAAGATGTGGTGCTTTGAAGTTTGGTTGGCTTCAAAGAATGATTGGCTGAATTCTAGACTACTATATTTTACCATACTTGAGATCCCGCAGACAGATGCATAAACACTGGCCTGCTATCACTGCCTATAGTACTCCTTCTAACTCCTTATCCAGTAGTTAATTCCAAAATTTCATTATACATTGTGCAAAAAAATAAATTCCTTTTGTCTGTCCTGGTTCTTCCAGGATTCGGTTTCAAAATTTCACACAACTTTAATATGTATTTATTTAACAGTTAAATGTATAGATCTTCTCAATCATATTCTAAACCATAACTATGGGCAACTTATGAAATATAAATAATTAAAATTAAAGAATAAACCAAAAAGCTGGAGCAAATAATAATACTAAATAGGATTATACAGGCCCTGTACACCGCCCTGAGTCCTTTTTGGAAAAGGGCAGTATATAACTGTAACTAAATAAAATAAATAAATAAATAAATAATGTGGAGGACTTCAAGGGGAATGTTGTTTAGATGGCAGTCATGGTCACAGGGAGCAACTGAATCCAAGATCCCACAAGATGGCATTACTTTACTGACAGTACGTGGAGTAGACCAATCCCATCAGATCTCAGCAGATTGGTAAAAGAGAGAGAGAGGTGGCCCCATGTATTCTCACTTCTTTCTTAGACTTTGGGAATCTCTGTATAGTCTCTGCTTGGAAAATCATCATAATCTTCTTCTTCTTCATCATCATCATCATCATCATCATCATCATCAGATAAATTTTTTTTTTGCCTATAAAATATTTTTATTTGTCAGTATATAATGTGTGTAACAAAGTAAACACAGGAAATAGTATATTTTATGTGACCAACAGCCACACTCCCTGAGTGAACTAGGTAAGTTTGAAGATGTAATATTATAACCGTGCATGAAGATGGAACAGTTAAAGAAAAGGCATTATACAACAGGGACCGACATCTGCCTTATAAGGATTTATTGACGGTACATGGTAACTTAAAATCACAGGAAGAATTGGCAACTCAAGGGATGAAATTTGACTGGTGGGCGTCTATCCAAATACAATCAAAATATAGAAAAGACATAAAACAAGGGGGGATAGAGAAAGTCTTACAAGAATTAGATAAAATTTTGGTGGGGAAAGAAGAAATTTTTTTATCCAAATTCTATTGTTCCCTGGTAATGAGATGTATAGGTGATGAAGTGCTTAAAGACTCGATGATTGCCTGGGGTGGGGACTTTGGGTACTCGTTTGACCTTGAAAAATGGGAGGAAATTTGGAACCAAAACCTAAAATTTACATTGGCAGTTCCGTACAAAGAAAATGCTTACAAGATGTTGTACTGTTGGCATCTTCCCCCAGCTAGGCTGGAGAAGATGTTCCCAGGTGTTGCACCAAATTGCTGGAAATGTGGGGAATTTGGATCATACTTTCATCAGTGGTGGACATGTCCCCTAGTGAGCAAATATTGGTCACGGGTACAAAGATGGATAAAAAAGATTACTAATTATACAGTAGATTTGAAACCAGAATTCTTCCTTCTTGGAATCAGACCTGAGAAGATTGAACATGGAATATGGTACCTGATAGTACACATCCTGACTGCGGCCAGAATTATTTTTGCCCAACATTGGAAGGGAAAGGAACTGCTGACAGAAGAAGATCTTATCAGAAAAATTTTGGACTGTGCTGAGGCAGACAGACTTTCAAGACTACTGAACGCTCAAAAGGACTTGGAATATTATAAATGTTGGGACTTATGGTATCTGTGGTTAAAAGAGAGATAGGATAAGGACAATACTTTATGATTCTGGATGTATGAGTCCCATGTGTAAAAAGTGCTTGTTGTAAGTTTTTTCAGAAGAATGTTTATTATGTTTTTTAACTTTTATACAAATTAAAAAAAAAATTTAAAAAAGAAATTTTCAGTAGCAATGATGCCTGAACAGATTCTGTAATCTAGAAAAACTATCCAAGTCCTTTTATTGAAATTGAGCCTTGGTAGTGCAGCGGACTAAAGTGCTTTTATGTAGCACTTAGCTGCCAGCTGCCTGCAGTTAAGGCGAGTTCAAATCTCACCAGGCTCAAGGTTGACTCAGCCTTCCATCCTTCCGAGGTAGGTAAACTGAGGACCCAGATTGTTGGGGGGAATAAGCTGACTTTGTAAAACACTGCTTGGATGAATGCCCTAATAAGCAGGTATATATTAACGAATGAAGGCTATTGCTATGAAACCTATGTATATGTTTCAAGAAGGTTGTAAGCTGCCCTGAGTCTCCAGAGAAAGGCAGCATACAAACTGAATTTAAAAAAGAAAAAAGAAATACATCTTTCCTATCACCTGAGCTTTCTGACTATCAAAACTGAAAGTTAAACTTAAAATATTCTGAATGCAACCATGTTCCACCATTATGAACGGAAGAACCTGACACCGCAATACAAGCATGACTTGTCAACATGAGTAAGGTAGACATTTCTTTGATCTGTCTCTCTTCTGGTTCATCTTCTCTCCTGAGGATTGTTTTGGAGCTGCATTTTGTAAAGCAGTGCAGCTCTGTGTTCCATAAGATCAAGATCTGGTTATCACTGAAGAAGAATTTAACTGATACAAAAACAAAATGAAATGGCATTATTATAGCTGCCTCACTTGGAATAGCAATTTTGAAAGAAAATAAAGGAATCAAAACAACTAGTCTGATTATGTGTCTGGAAAATTCCATTCAAATTTAAAGAAACTTTATAAGCAGCTGCAAAGCATACCTTTCAGGGACTGCACAAAGAAAGTTATTAACAATGCCACTTCTGATTGGCTATTACAAAATTGAACAATTAATAGTTAATATTCTCTTTGCCAAATGCAGTCATGGATTGCCAATCTTAATTTCAAGCCCAGATGATTTTAGAACCATAACAGAGAATGTAATGCATTTAATTTGTTTATATTTTAACTGCTCAATGTTTTCCTTACCAGATTAGTAGAAATTATTTTTGCATGATGTTTGTTGGCAGTAATGTTTATGAAGTTCTTTTTCACATTTGCCTTGGCTAGGAAACCTTCTCTTTATCAGTACAGAGAGCATCAATCCACCCATAGAAGAAAGTGTTTATTTTATGTGATATGGTACAAAACTGTTCAAGTGATAGGTTGCTTGACCAACATCCTTTTGGACCTCTTTCTACTAAATTCTAACAAGATCTTTAATCAATCTTGAAGTTGGATAGCAAGAACTCCTCATTTTCTTACTCCTCCATTTCCTGGAGCTCAGCTGTTGTTCCTACTGAGATCAGGCCATTCCACAGGGCATTTTCTAAAGAAACATGATGGCTACTTTTAAATAGTTTGTGCAATTGTAGTTTTTTCCTTTAAATCTATTGTCTGAATCTGTGAAAAGGTGGTTGATTCAAGGTACATTGAAGGTGACCAAGATAATCTTTTTAAAGGTAAAGGTAAAGGTTCCCCTCGCACATATGTGCTAGTCGTTCTTGACTCTAGGGGGCAGTGCTCATCTCCGTTTCCAAGCCGAAGAGCCAGCGCTGTTCGAAGACATCTCCATGGTCATGTGGCCGGCATGACTA
>JANHFR010002902.1:59284-70633 GCA_032468015.1 Mimophis mahfalensis | reverse complement strand
GCACAGGTTTGCAAACCTGCGCAAAGGTCCCCCTAGTACACCAATTGCAACCTACTTGGATTGGGAGGTTCTCCTCACAGTCACTCATGCCCTTGTCACCTCATTGTTAGATTACTGGAAGGCGCTCTACAGAGGTAGGCGCTCTACCACCAAAAAGTGCTTAGAGACTACAGTTGGTCCAGAATGCAGCCGCGGAAGCTATCATGGCTGCACCTAGGTATACCCACATTACACCAATTCTCTGCAAGCTGCACTGGCTCCCTGTTGGTCTCTGGGTGCAATTCAAGGTGTTGGTCATTACCTTTAAAGCCCTACATGGCTCAGGGCCCGGCTATCTTTGGGATCACCTTCTACCACATAGCTCCAAGTCACCGGTAAAATCTCACAAAGTTGGTCTCCTCCGGGTCCCATCAGCTAAACAATGCCAGCTGGTGGGCCCAGGGGGTAGGGCCTTCTCTGTGGTTGCCCTGGGTCTCTGGAATCAGTTACCTCCTGAGGTCCAGACCACCCCCACCCTATTGGCATTCTGGCAGGCTTGGGACCATTGATCTCACTATTGCGATCTTGTGATATCTGGCCTGAATGATTTTTAATGTTTTAATGCGTTTTTAATAGGGTTTTTAATGTTTTAATAATTTTTATCACATATTGTTTATATTGGTCTGTTTTGAACGACCCAGAGTCCCTCGGGAGTTGGGCGGCATAGAAGTGTGACTAATAAATAAAACAAATAAATAAATAAATTTGGCCTATTTGAATTATAGGTTTCTAAGTAGTGAGATGGGTTTGGCTTAGCAAAGCTCCTGGTTCTATGGTGCTGCTTAGTACATTCCTCTACACATAGAGAGACATGCACATATTTTGTGAGCCACTACTAATTCCTCAGCCACTATTTCTGAATAGTATGCAGATGTGAAGTTTAGAGTAACATATTCATTATTAAAATACCTATTCTCTTACAAGCTTGGCCTCAATCTATCATTTGTTAAAGTGCCTTGTAACACCTTTCCAAGCAAACATATCCCTACAAAAGGATGGAAGATGAGCACTACAGAAAGTATCTTGGAAATAGGAGTTTTAGATGCTGAAGAACTATTTCACTTATGGTTGGATAAATGGGATTTGCAGTTTATTAAACCTTTCAAGCCAATTAGATTAGAAGGTATTGAAAAATTACATCCCCTGCATTGAGATAACTTACTCTTTAGAAGACATTCTATCACCTAAATCCCCCACAACTACTGATTTCTACTTCTGATCATTCACAAAAATGCTGCTGCTTGAACATGGTTTAATTTGAGAAGAAGCTTTAAGGTAAGTTCTTATCTAATCAACACGCAATTCAGCACTTCATACTCAGAATAACTATTGTCACCAAAAAGCCCTTATACTACTTTTTATGACTCCTTCCAGACAAAGATAAAACTGATCCTTTAGGCTGTATAAGTTTGCTTATATCCATGAACCTGCTAAAAAATACAGTCCATTAAGGTCAGTACAGCTTTCTTCTAAGCATAGATGATCCGTTAAACTAATCGCATGTTTAATAACACTACCCTATGTGAATAGCATGCCAACTTACTGATAGAAGACTAGAATGCTAGGAAAATCTTTATTCAATAGACACACATTTTCTTCCAAACATTCAGTGAAGAGGAAAACAACACTTGTTGAATTTTCAGGTGGGATGTGCACCAGCTGTAAAATTTGATTTGGATCCTAATCCAGAAAACAGTTAAATTGTATTCAACCTATACTTAGCTATGGTTTTTTTTCCCCTCGGTTTGAACTTTTGATTGAAAACATGTGCTACCATTGTCTGTCTGTCACTATGACATTGCCAGAAACAGACTGCTGGGAATGGGATAATCAAGTATTTTTGTTTCTACAGAGCAAAGTCAAAAGTGCTGCTATTCTACCTCTTATAACATAAAAAACCATAATCCATACAGAATGATGCATGAACAACATGCCGCCCCATCTCAAGCACAGAGCAATGTCATCTGCCCTTGCGTATACTCCAACTGCATTTTTTTTCCAAGAGTGGTTTTGCGCAATTTGCTGATATGTCATTTCTTTATATTTAAGCCAAAATTGCTTTTAAAGGCATTCCAGTTTGGGTACATGTAATTCTGGCCCCCAGGAACTTGCCTACTAGGTAAGTTTATAGTACAAGGAAAGTGAAAGTTGCCTAAGATAAATCTGTGTTTGAATATGTTGCCAGTGGATAATTTGCATACTCAAATCTTACTAGTACAATGAATGAGACTTAGTATTAATATTTGTCATCATTTTGTGCTGGCATTAGGATAAGTGTTAATTGAATTTCAAACTACACTTTTAGAAATGTTTCTACTGCAAGTTTAAGTTATTATAGAAACCAACCAAGCAGCTATCTGAAGTAGATAAAACTAGCCAAAACATATTACATTTAATGCATGGATGAGGCTTCTGCTTCCTCAAGGAACTCCACCCTTCTTTTCTCTTCTTCCATTGATCTTTATTGAATGCAGACACACTCCCAAGCCTGTCTGTGAAAAAATTTGATAAATATGTAGTTTTATTAGATATTTAGGTTTTTATGCTATTAATGTTATTATTATTTTTTTAGTTGTTTTAGTTGTTCTTATTAGCTTCTATCTCTCATGTTTTATTTCAACATCATGGAGAAAGATCACAATCACATCAAAATAATAATATCCCTGACATTCTTTATTGTTTTTATTTGGTATGCACAGTACAGGTAGTCCTCAAATTATGATCACAATTGAGGCCAATTTTTTTTGTTGCTAAGTGAACTTTGCCTCTTTTAATGACCTTGCTTGCCACAGTTGTTAACTGAATCACTGCAGTTGTTAAATTAGTAACATAGATGTTTAGTGAATCTGGCTCCCCCATTGACTTTGCTTGTGAAAGAATCACAAAAGGTGATCACATGACCCTTGGAACAACCATCATCAATATGAGTCAGTTGCCAAACATCCAAATTTTGATCATGTGACTGAGATAATGCAATGGTCATGTGAAAAAATGGTCATAAGTCACTTTTTTCAGTGCTGTTATAACTTTGAATGGCCACTAAATGAACTGTTGTACGTCCAGGACTACCCATATAAACCATAATTTTCCCTGGCACAATCCTGTGTAAGATTGAACTGAGAAATAATAATAAGACTTCTAATGAATTCTCATAACTAGAACTGCTTCTAGTTCAGCACCTTAACTAGAATATATCTATGAACTAGAGATTCGGTAAATCTGATATACTGTAATTTCTGGCCTTTTAAAACTAGAAATAAGGTAGTATGAGACATTTACCTCCACTGTCGCTTCAGCCATTGTAGATATCCATTTAATCCAGTATGATACTATACATATGTTAAGAATACAGATGAATTTCTGTCATTTTGCCCACTTATTCAAGCTGTTCCAACAATGTGTTTTATTCAAAGATTATCTAGGATAAAATAGGATATCACAATTCAAATAATCACATGATTTAATTCAGGTAATGTGGCCAGAGAGCCTTGACTGAAAATGAAATGGTTGTGGGGTTATTAAAGGATAATATAGCAGAACATAGACCAGGTTTAAGCTGAGCAGGTGTTTAAAGAGCAGTATCAGCTAGGATCAAGGGCAACTAACAGCAATTCAAGCTGAATGTTACTATAGAAAAATACTTTATGCTAAAAAGGAACTGTATCTAATGTATCAATTGATTAAAGGCATTTATGTACTATAATTAGGTAAGCCTCAGTTTTATGAGTTGATACACAGCTTATTCCCTCTTAATAAGGGAATATGTCAGGTATCAATATGTCATACCTGAAATCTTCCTTCCAAAGGAGTTTACATTTATTGAGACAAGTCTCAAATGGAAAAAAATATTATTGCTATCAATAGGTTGCACACTGAATTAATTGTTTCCTCAAAAAATACACAATATAATGATAGCAGGATTATCCATGGTAACAGTGCCTGGTTTTCAAATGGCAGGTACCACTGTGTGACCAAAACCCCAGCCTTTTGGACCTGCATCACATGTATTGTATTACATAAAAAGGGCTGATCACCTGGTTCATCTGCCATTTTGAAGCCAGGGACTGTCACTGGGGATGCCCTTATATAGTGGCTTTCTTATTGTTTATTGAGGGTGAACATAAAATAAGAGCAATAATATAATTAACCAATTTCAAAAGCTGGAAAACAGCAGCCAGGATTCAGCAATGTAGCATAAAAGAATCTTGGGTTCAATATATTTAAGACCAGTTTTGAATGGCTAAACTGAAAATGGCAGATCTACTAGAACTGCTTCTTATACCCCCAAAAATCCTCAATGTTTTAAGGTTGTATGGTTTGGTCTCTCCATAATACAAATGCCATTCTGACATAGCTTTGCATTTTGTGGCTTAGGGAGAAATGTTAGAGCCTACTACGGTAGCACAAGATTATTTTTTTGAAGTCTTCATTATCAAATTAAAATTGCAGTGGAAAATGTAGCTGAATTCTTGCAGCCTACGGGCAGAATAAGCCTTGATTATTTCTTTCAGTTGCTCATGGAACAAGATTGCATTTAACTCTCTGCTGAGTAGGATTTTTTGGGGGGTGGGGGGGCTGTCTTGCCTACATTTTTCTTTTCAAACCTTGTGCACTGCTCTAATTTCATTGAGAACACTGTAATTGAAAAGGCTCCATCCCTCACTGCTTTCCCAAACAAATAGTAAAGGCATCATCCTAATGTATTATCATAACAGACTATGAAGCAGAACAAATATTATAGACAGACATTCCAAGAGAGAAACATTTGGCAGATGCATCTCAGCATAATGCTAACTCTGCTTTCTTAATCAACAGCAAAGGCACTCTTGCATTTCATAGGAGAAGTTTGTTTCTCCTGGCTACCTTTGCTATATAGTTAAATTCATGTTGTGAGCATTAATCTTTTTCCCATACAATGGAATCCTTACGTATTGCCATATATATTTTAAGTGAAAATTTATAAACAGGTCGTTCAGACCAAAATAGGGCATCATTTGGAAGAGAGGTATTTGGCCTTCTTCTTAGTGATGAAGTAGCAGCAGCAGGCATATGTCTTATCTGAGAATATGCTTTCAGCTAATGGCATTCCTGGTGGTAAAAGACTTTTCCTTCAATAAGTAGTCTGAAACTTAATATTGATAATGACAGTATCCTATTTACAAATCTTTTCCTAAATCAAGGATGGAAAATCTATGGTCCACTAGAGCTTGTAATTTGCCCACCTATGTTCTGGCAGGAGATTTCTCCTCCAAGCCATTTCCTTTTCTTGAAATTACTGCATTAGTTCATACATCTAGACAGAGAGAATTGGAGTTACCTTCCATCAGAATCTGATCTGCCTTCCATCAAAGCATCAACTTGGGAGTGTCTTGCAAATGCATCCAGACAATTATCCCAATTTACCCTCTTGTCATGAATGCTTACATTCAAATTTCAACACCAAAATTTCATGCAGGGCAAAGGATTTAAGATTAGAAAGGAAAGAAGCTTATTTCTTGGTATTTGCAGTTTCCAAAAAATTGTAGACAGGTCTACAATATGTATTTACTATTACATTAGTTAAGCTTCATGCAGGACTAAGTACTTAAGATTAAAAATGGAAGAAGCTTATTTCTTGCCATTTGGACTGTCCCAAAAATTGTAGTCAGGTCTACAATTATTACATTAGAGATTACATTAATGTTTTTGTGAGTTTCATTCCTCAGAATGGCAAAATACTTATTTTCAACAATAATGGAGACAGGCAGTTCTAGCTACTACTTTTTAAATTGTTTAGGATCTTTCCCAGAAGTCATAGGTTGTCCATTCCTGACCCACTAGAAAATTGCTTGCAATCATGGCATATATTAAGCAAATGTGCATACAGAATGCACTGTGAGAATATACTAGCATTAAGAGAAATATAATACATTTTTCTATTGATTTAAAAAAAAGGTTGCAAACTATTACAGCAATAGTTCAGAATGAATTAAAGTCTGAAATATGAGAAACAGAGAGGAAGCAAAATTGACTTATGCATCCATCCCTACTTCTACAATATACCTGGGGAGAAAAGTCTGTGTCAGTTCAGCAAACTGAAATTACCTGTGTTAATATTCTGTTCAGGCACTGCAAAGTCATAGTTCATGTGAAGTAATGATAACAATTAAATTGTCAATATCATTGATTGGAGTCAAAAGGTATCCTTAAATTGCTTCATAATTCAGAACAAGCACTTCATTATCAATGGAAGATCCAGAGTACAGCAAAATAATATGCTGGTACTACAGCAAATGCAGCTATAGTATCCCATCTGAAAGAGGTTGTGTAGATGCTTACTTGGTCTGGAAAAGGTAATTCAATCAGTTCCCCAAATTAACTGTCAGTGAAATCAGTTATTGCTTTGGTATGATATTTGAAAAATACAGTGAGTTAAGGATTTTAATTTTGTATTGTTGAATACTGTAAGTCATTTAGGGAGAAGATTAACTCACTAGGTGACTGAAATGTACATTTTTTTAACATGCAAAATTTAAAGAAAAACTGGAAAATAACAGAAACTGGGATAAGGTGCAAACTTTGTTTTCATTTCAGAAAACAGTCAAATATTTGACATCATTAGAATCCTTTTTTTATTTTGTTTTTCTTGTCAGTTATACTAAATGAGTTATGTTTTGAAAATGGTTATACATTGGGCTTCTTGGGAAGCAATGACAAACTGGTGACCACAGCGTTTGTATAAGGCTGATCGGAATTTCTGTTCAGACAAGGAGAGGACTTAGATCACCCACAAGCACCTCATAGAGTAGCTCCCCATTAGGAGGCTTAAGGCAGTGGTCTCAGGTGCATTTCAGAGCTCCAGGATCTAAGGAAAAACCATCTTTCTACAAGCTATGGTCTGTGCCACTCTTTGGCTTTGTATACTTCTACTTTGGATCACTTCTGGAAATTACTTGTTTACAGTTTTTGGATATGAAGAACATTCAGTTTCATTACCCTGGCTAAGTTTCTTTCAATGGTGGATGAAAGAAGCTTTACGCAAATTTAATAAAAATTGAGGATTATAGGCAGACACAATCGAAAAAAGAAACCATTCTGGAAACAGAATAACATCTAAAAATGGCAAAAACAATATTTGTAAATACATTTTAATTCTTCTAAATGAGTCCCCCTTATTCAATGTTATGTACTACACTCCTTCTTAATCTCTTCTAGAAATGTTTGAGGCATATCTATGCTTTTATCTTCAAGGTGAAGATTCTCAAGTTCAGTTTCTGGTTCCTTCCAGTACATCTGACATTCAGAATCCCTCCTTTTAAAATTAATGTACACAATATTGATCTAGAAACACAACTCACATGATCTAAAATAAATCAGTTTTAGAGGTGTGTAAGATGTTTAAACCTGAAACAGCTGTTCCAAATTCAAAATGGGGCCTTTAATGTTAAAAATATTTAATAGTTCTAGGTGTTTCAAATGCTGCCATGGTCACTTTGCTTTCATAATAAACCTAACTGCATGTATGGCCAAAGTGATTTTAACTTCTGGAATTCTTTCCTTTCTTTCACAAAATCAAGAAAATCTGCATCGGTCAAAAGATGCACGTTTTGCGAGCTACATATACAGCACTTCCCTTGTATCTGGCTCCCTATTTATCCAACAGTGTTGAAGATCTGCAACATTTAACTCTTATTTTGGATTGAAAATGTTATATTATAAAATAATATATTAAGTTGAGACGATAATCTTCCCATTGACCACTGTAGCACAATAAATCAGAAGACTTCTTTTGTAACCAATTATTTAACTATTTATTCAATAAAGTCCTTTTAAATATATATTCAGAGACAGTCTCTATCTTTAATAAGCTAATCTATCTCCTATGAGATAACAACCATGCTCAGTCACCTATGTGACAAGGAATCCCACAGTTGCTCAGAAGGAGGGAGTATTTATACCCTCTCAGTGGCAGTTAAACTGTGACTTCAGCAGAGGGGAAGAATTCAAATCAAAGCGGGCCTTCTGACTGGCCAGTTTAAATATTTGAATAAATGGTTCAGCACTATTGACAGCTTAGTGCTAACAGAAAACAAGAGTAAGGCTGGCTGGTTCCAGTGTTTCTGTTCAGAGCAATCTCTGCTTACGTTCCCTAAAAGGGGAAATCTGTGAAGAGGATGGATGCACAAATAGTAAACAGCCAGTCAGGCAGGAAATATCCATTGTCTCAAAAGCTATCATTGCCAGTTGCAGTTCCATCAAAGCTAGCGGTTTGCAAATGGTATAAAAAAGTAACTTTCCCAATGGAGCCTTTTAAAGTTGTACATGATATAATAAGCCTGAGCATAGCTCAGAGCACAATTATTAAAAGCAGGGGTGGTGGGGTGGTATTCCTATCTGGACCTATGAATGATGTAGTCTGTAACTATGTTGATCATATTTTCATGGAAAAAAATAAAGGATGAACCTGAAAAGGGGTAAACATCTAAAAGAGATGCACAAGTATAAAATAAATTATAAAGTTCATAACTTTGCTTCACAAAGGAAAATTCAAGAGCAAACCAAGAAAAGCTTTACAAAAATGCATATTCTGATAAAATATCCAAAATCAAACACTATATAACAAATTATCTTTTGAAAAATCACTTCAATTTTCTTATTGTTCATATGAATATAAAAGGCTATGCATTAAGTGGTACCATTTCTACTGTAAAAGTTAAATGACCATAATAAAGGACATAAATGGGTTTTTGAAAAATACATCAATCTACAGAGCTACTTTCTGAATTAAACGACTGTCTTCTAGAATAAAGGACATATGGTTACTGTACCTATTAACTATAATATCATATGGAGAGTTATAATAAATAACATATATAATAAATGTAATAAAATAAAGATAAAATAATTATATAAGTTGTCTTCCAATAATGGGAATAAACCAGTTTTAAGATTTGCATTAGAATGCCTATTTAAAAGCATATGTTGTTTTAAAACATGAATTTCTATGTAACTAAAGATACCTTTTTTTAATTATGTCACTAATATTTTAACAAATTAAGTCCATTTTGGAATATGCAAAAGAAAAATTCCTCAATTTTGAATACTAACTCAGGAGCAACACTCTGCGGGTGCAATATTATCTGGAATAAAATACCATGTAGTTGAATTCTATTTCTTATATGCCTTACACCATGGAAAAAAGAACTACTATAGCAGTTTACATCAATAGTATGAGAAAAAATAGTGTTTATTTAAACAAAATAATGTCAATTGACAGTACCCTGGAGCTATTATTGATACACAATTCCAATAACACAGTAAAAAGGAGTATTTAAAAAAGTTGCCTGCCTGATATTTGTTTCAGTTTTTGTCTTGAGCCTTTTTTCCCTTTTTTTAATTTCTTTTTTTTAATACAATCATTCCATCTTCAGTTGACCAGTGTGTTGTCTAGGTACAAACATCTTTGTTAAACAATAATCAAAGTTACAACATCCTTCATTGCATATTAATTCTGCAATATTTAACATAGTAATGTGCACCTATTAATTATATTAATTAATTATATGATATTAACGTAGTAGTATTCAACATGTTAGTCATCGTATTAATTTATCTCTTTTGTTGTTGTTAGTTGAGAAGTCATGTCCGACCCATCATGACCCTATGAACAATATTCCTCCAGGCCCTCCTGTCCTCTACCATCCCCGGAGTCCATTTAAGCTCACACTGACTGCTTCAGTGACTCCATCCAGCCATCTCATTCTCTGTCATTTTTATCTCTTTTAACACATCTTTATTTTGTTTCTCTATTTCTAACTTCCATTTTTATTATTTAACCAATGATAAAATAAATCGCATACCATATAATATTCAGTTTGTTCTTTCTCCTTAATTGCCAGTGTTAATCTATTCATTTTCACACATTCTAGTATTTTCCTAATCACATTCTCATCTCTCGGTATCTCTTTACTCTTCCAATTTTGTGCAAATACAGTTCTGGCAGCTGTCAATATATGAATAACTAAATATGTATTTTCCTTACTATATTCTTTGGATAGAATCCCCAATAGAAATATTTGTGGTTTTAAAGCAATATGTTGTTTTATCATGTGTGTATTTTGGTCCAATATATTTTTGCTTTTGAACAGGTCCATAACATATGATAATATGACTCAGGTATCTGATGACACTTCCAACATTTAGCTCATTTATCTTTAAACATCCTTGCCACATGCCCTGGCACAAAATGCCATCTATAAAACATGTATAAATTTTCTTTATATGCAGTTGACATTGTTTATCTGTAATTCCTATCCCACAGTTTTTACCATTTATCTAGTTCAATTGTGTAACCAAACTTTTTTGCCCATGCTATCATTGTTTCCTTTACTGGTTCCTCAACTTTAAAAATCCAGTTTAAAACTATTCTGCCAGTTTTATCTTTCAAATTAATTCAAACAAAATATCCAGTAAACAGTCAGATTTCCAGCACTTTAAAATACCTGTTCAGAATCCTGTCAGTAAGCTTTGTACATTCAATGTTTATGTATTCTATAGCTATTAGTGTATAATTCCTCTCTGTCACTCTTTGATTGCCGCTTAAAGGTATTCCAAAGAGTATCTTTCCTGGAAATTTTCTTTTGGGGAAATTCTTAACAAAAGTTGAAAGTCACCTCACCACTCTCCAGTCACTGTGCATTCTCATTGCTCCAGCACAGTCTTGGCTTGTTCAGCTGCCCCAGCTTCATGGCAGCCTTGATAGCCGCCTTGCCTTCATCTTCAGCAAAGCATGGGAGGTCCCTGGGTCCACCAGGAGAGCTGCCACTTTCTGTGACCAGCAGGGTGCCCCTCCTTATGTGACTTTAGCCCCTTGGGGGGGCCTCCAATGAAGACAATTCAATGTGAGATGCGGAGCCTCCCTCCCCTGAACTGATCATGCAGCAACATCAGACCACAAGTCCATCTTGCAACATTTTTAAACTTATTCTTGCTTTTTTCCCTTGCCAAATATACATTAATATTACTTATTAAGTTCCTCAAAACTTTTTTGAAAATGCAAATAAACCAGGAAGACCACATTGACCAGGCTTACAAATTGAAAAAAGAGAAAGATGAGGATAAGGAAGGAAATCTGTATCACCAACATGAGGATAAAAAGAAAGTGATTCAAAATTACTATGGAAAGTTACTTAAGGAAGTAGAATTGCCTAAAAGATAATAAAAAGATTTATTAATATGACTAGCTGATTACCCAGCATTGTCCGGCTAATATTTTATGGGAGTGCCATGATCCTTCTTTTCATCTTCCTTCTTTCCGCCCACCCTCCCTCC